>NJDD01009916.1:0-20374 GCA_002245505.1 Calephelis nemesis
AAATTTTAGGTTAGTTTAGAATTAGCGGTGACACAACAAAATCGGCACCATTGTCATCCAAACTAAACGTGTATACAAAATTTCAGCTCAATCGGTTAAAGAATTCTGCTTCAAAATTGAGTTCAAAGACAGACAACAAGACAGTTGTGTAAAAGACAGCGAACAATATAATTAGGCCATATGACGTGTAAAAGTCCACCGACTACTCTGGAGCAAAGTATACGATAATTTCATTTGCATTGAACCTGTGACTGCAGGAAATAAGTAAGGAGGTGGTACCAGTAGGTACGTTATTCGTGTACCATATTGCATAGCACTATAAAACCATTAATTTTGTAGTAATTGCACTAATCCTACAGTATTGTAAATGCGAAAGTTTGTACGTTTGTCACTCCTTCACGCAAAAACTGCTGAACCGATTTTCATAGAATTTGACACACACATACAGGGTAACTTGGATTAACACATAGGGTAGTTTTTATCCCGAAAAAATGTTCCTGTAGGATCATTTAACACACGGACAACGAAACGGGCTACAGCTAGTGTTATAATACTTTATGTGTGAATTAACATCGATTTCTCATGGTCATCACGCGTGAACGGATGAACCAATTTCGCTAATTCTTTTTATTGTGTAAATAATTATCGCCTTTGTGGTATGTGTGGTCTAGCGGTTAAGATGTTGGACTTGACTTTATGAAGTCCCGGGTTCGATGCCGAAACCAAATCAATAGCCATTTAGCAGAGTAAAGTCTGTTTCTGTGGGGCATCGAATCTTAAACCTATCAAGCGGCCGCGGTGTGTTTAAACATGTACGCTAAGCACCTTTCGACAAACCTAATGCTTTATGCAATCTTAAAATATATATTAAAATCTATCTATAATTGAAATTATTATTAAAGAACAGATTATTACACTGTTGCTGAATATTAAGCGCACATAAAAGTGCTTGAGATTCATTGCTCCTTAAAACAATCTTTAATAAATATAAAGTAGGTATGTACCAGCTGCCTGTTTGTATCGCTCGGCATTAACAGATACTAACAGTTGGTATGGATTAATGCATTGCTTTTTCTATTTTCCCTGAAATTAAGAACTAGAAAATTGTTCTAACCGTTCAGGCATGATGCGATGATCACGCCAAAGGGAGATCTAGTTTTATAAAGACTACGTATAACTGCCTACTTCATTTGTATACATATTGTAAAATAAGGAAAAATTTAGTGTCTTTGTCTAGTCGTGGGTGCCCCGGTTGTATCTCTGACAACCACTTCGAAGATACGAGCGTGAAGATTCAAGAAAGACATAAGCTCGCTGAGTTTCCTGCCGGATCTTCTGTAATTGGTCGCATTTCGATTCGGGTAGTAGATTTTAGATAAGTATACGCTTCACCTGTGCCTTTTGTATGGTCTATCTTAAAGTAAACGATTTTCTAGTTCTAATAATTTGAACGTGAATTTTCTCGGCAATTAATGTTTACTTCGTAGTTACTTTTCCCATATATAGTTAATTAGCCAGAGCAATGTAAGGTAATATATAATGGTTCACGCCAATAAAGATAGCAGTGCCTTGTGCAAGCGATAATCACAAGTCGGGAGCTATTTGAATTATACGATAAGAAGATCTATATGCAATGATTTATTTTCTATTCGTCTGATATGATTGACAATCACACAAAAACTACTGAACGGATTTAAATGAAAATATGTTACAATAATATATTTTTAACATTAGAATTACACATAGACTACAATTTATTAATTTTAAAGAAAGAAAAATTTCGCAACCGACCATATTTAAAACTGAACCGTTTCATCTCAAGCCGACGAATGCTCTAATTCTTCCAATCCCGTGGCGAAATTTTTAATTTTCTTTACCGTATACAACGCGGGTGGTTATGTCCTATAGATACACAGTTCTAAGTACCTACTAAATGAGTCCACAGTTGAAATTGACATTTATAATGGCCATAGATTTATAGAAAGTTAACCCATGCACAAGTCAATTTATAAACTTTTGAACAATATGTCACGCAGGCAAAGCCGCAAGTAGGAGTTTGTTGATGTAGGTGGTAGAGTCCTGCAACGACTAGCCCGGACATACAGGCACCACCGCCTTACCTATTCCTTCCGCAAAATGACAATGCTCGTCATTGTCATGTTTCGGTTGGAGGGTAGGGTAGCCGGTTTACTAACGCAGGAGGCTGTACATCTCAGCCTCAGGTTGACAACGCACCATTACCACATTTTGTACTTATAGGCGACGTTATTTCTTACTATCAGGAAATCCGTCTGCTTGTTGCCTCCCTTTAACATAAAAAAAATGTATGCTTCTACTGCTTAATAATAAAACTTCTACTTAATGTCGTCTCTATGGTCTAGAGGTTCAGGTGTTGGACTTGACTTTATAAGGTCACGCGTTCAATTCCCGGGTCGGGCAAAACAAAGAAAATTTAGTTTTTCCAAATTTTCTAATAAAAAATGTTGCTCGGGATTGAATGTGTGCCCGGTGGGCGATAGGCGTGCTACCTATCACATTGTAGGACTTCTAGGACGGCTAGTCGTGGGTGCCCTGGTTGTGCATCTGCCTACCTCTTCGGGGATATGGGCGTGATACTACCGCTTTACAATGAAAATACATTCGAACATATTTCGGAAACATTGCCTTCATTGCGAAAACAATAAAAGGTTTACTATGGTATTATATCAAGGCTTCTTTAACTTTCTGAATGTTGGCACTGAATCAAGCAACATCTGCAACACGTAACCACACCAAAGTTTGAAAGTGTTAACACCATTGCAAATTACAGTGATTAAATAACAGAAATAAAACCTGCCCATTACCTTGCTGAAGTGATTTATTTGAATAAATAATAATAATAATACACAAATTGAATGTAACCCCTAAGTAAGAAAATTATTTTATGCTTGTGTTATGGGTATTATTCAACGATAATAATATATAGAAATACTTGAATATATACCAGAATAAATTTAATAAACACCCAGACCCGATAATGAAGACATCTAAATGTTCATAACACAAATGCCTGCCCCCTCGGGAATCGAACCCGAGCCTCGTGGTTGGTCGGTGTAGTTAGGCGTGTACGCTAGCCACTCGACTAACGAGGCGATCAAATAAATACATAATATGTACTCGCAATACATTTGAATAAATATTTACACATCTTTATGCAAAGTTCCTAGCTGTGTAGGCAGAGAGTGTAGAGTGCAATGTGTCACGATTCCAACAGAACTATCTCCACATTCCGTACTCTTTTCATACGAAATAGTTGGTTTCGGAAACTCCCGTCACCACCTTCGGATAATGCAAGAGCGATTTGATCGTGGAAAGTAAATCGCTGGATTAATTTTCAAACTCCGTATCTCCATTTGGTAAAATTTTACAGGAGGTAGAAAAAACTGTTTTATTAAATAACTAACAATAAAGAAATAGACAAACAACTTATTTTTCATCAAAATATTATAAATGCTTGTGTTTGTTGTAAATATGATTCATTTATACGAGATAGATAAATATATATTTTTTTCAATAGATGACATTAAAATCAACATTTCGAAAATTTTGGAGTTACAAGGTTTGAAAATGAAGACCACGAAATGTAGGTCCCAATAGAAAGTAGGTCTCCCATGGCCCCTACACCTGTCCAAATTACAATTGTTTATCCGTTTTCTCAATCTTTAATCTGCATTCATTTTAATAGTTTCATAAAACGATTGAAGGAGTTGAAGTTTGTAATATAGTATCTTTTACATGACAAGACATCGAAAAAGCACACAATTGTCCTAATGGTAAAAGACAACTGTGGTCTATCCTACTATTCTACCATCGATGTTGAAGTTACGACGCCATCTTGTGACTGGGGTGTCGGGACTATTGTACAACCGTATCGGCTACCCTAACCTCTGGATCGCAACTTGACACTGTCATGGCGACGGGAATATGTAAGGCGGTATATCCGTACCCGGATATGTTGCTATACAGCAATCTACCATCTAACAAACGGTCACATATCGTCCCTCGCATGACTAATGCCCGATTTCACCAAGAGCCCCTATATTTTAGGGGACTTTTAACGTATTTTAGGGAACTGTTTTATATGGAAACAGTCCCGTAAGTAGCGTTAAAAGGTCCCCTAAAGTATAGGGGCTCTTGGTGAAATCGGCCATAAGTCTCTTATTTCAGTTTAGACAGTTTCGAGAAACCACGCTTTTTCAGTTTGGTTTTAACTTTAGTTTCTATTTGTACTTTACAGAAATGGTAATAAGTCGAGAACTAATGTTCGTACAATTACGTGAGTAAAGAGAAAATCGTAGATAACGAATTCAGGAAGATATTGGTAGTCCTAAGTCATAACTAAAATCACTGAATTAATGAGTTAGGATAGTTAGTTATGCGAGGGACGATATAAGACCCAAACCATCACAAAGGAAAGTTTGTGGAAGTGATTGACTATCAACATAATGAGCAGTAAGTTAGATACAGTCTATCATAAAGTTTAGACCATCTGCCGTCATACGAGCCAACTCGTAATAGGCGTGCCGTCACCAGCCCCATGACATCTGGCTAGGTGGTACTTTCGCAGAGACTCGCCCGGATGCGTACCACCGCCTAACCTATTCCTGTCGCCACAACGTCAGTGCTTGCCATTGAGTCTTTAGATTCGGAAGATAAGGTAGCCGGAAAACTTACTTTTCCTCGAGGCCTAACATCGCCTCAGGTTGGCAACGCACCATTACCACCTTTGGTGTCTCTCCAAGGTGCGTTTGACTTTACGACCTTTAGTCTCTCTAGGCGGCGCGAATTTTTTACCATCAGGAAATACGACTACTTGTTTTCCTTCCAATATAAAAAAATACCAGTCTCCTCAATTGCTAACAGACAACAAATTTTGTTAAAATGATTTATTTCGAGCGTGCCTAACAAATTAAAAAGATTGCGCAATCGATATTTACAAGGAATGTATTTGATAAAATAGCAATTTTCAGTGTCATTAGCAGTATTCAAATAGTTTGGTGATGCATCTTACATGTTTCGACTACAAAGTATGTGTGCCTTTGACGAAACTAATACATAGAAGTTAAATAGATACCGTAATAAAAAGTATCTGTACGCCCATATCCTCGAAGAGGTAGGTAGAGGCACAACCAGGGCACCCACGACAAGCCATTTTCTAATTTATTTTTGGTGCATAACCAGGGACCTTAAGAAGTCAGGTCCGACGCCAGAAAGCTATATCACAGAGGTAATACCAGAATAAAATAATAATAATAAGTAAAATCTGAAACTGAAGCAATGACTACAATATATAATTTAAGTGCAGTAAATAGTATATTACTATAGGTAAATCACGTAGGTACACAAAAATTTCATCATCAATTTACCTGAGGTTCCATCATCAGATCCAGACTTAGTGGCAATGGAGCCAGCTCGGAAGTATACAATTTAAAATTTAAAAAAGAAAAATTTCCCGTGTCCGCGGAATATAATAGACCATCTGCCTCTCCGCCAGGCAGCTCGTAAAAGGCGAGAAAAGGTTAAACGGGTCATTACCAAGCACTGGTTAAACTATAGATCAGGTGGCTGATTATGTATCTCAGTTGCCAACTCAAAATGGAAAAGTCAAATAGCTGTCAAATGACGTGTATTTTGCTATCTCCAGTGACCAACAGATATATAATAGAGGTAGCAGACATAAATGACGTATTTTTGTCTGCTACCTCTATTGTCTATCTATATATCTACCTCTATCTAATTTGATGTACAGTTTTCCATTTCGTGTTTACAACTGAGATACATAATCAGCACACAGTACTAACAAGAACGCTAGTGGTAGAGTGTTATATAGCAACTAGTCCGATACGGGTCCATCCCCCAATTTGCTGATCAGTAGTCTGTCACAGTGGCCATGTTAATTCGTCGTCGTCGTTTAACCAACGCTCGCCTCTTATGAGCTACCACGTAGGTAAAAGATGTTACTTATTTATTATTTTTGTTTATATGAAACTAGCCCCAATGTTGGTCCGGGCTCCGCTGCAGAATAGATCATCTGCCTTCCTACCAGGCAGCTCGTAAAAGGCGAGCATAGGCTTACTGTCACTAACACCGTGACATCTGACTAAGTGATCGAGTTTCGCAGCAACTCACTCGGATTGGTACCACCGCCTTACCTATTCCTGCCGCCATAACGTCATGACGTGTTCCGGTTTGAAGGGTAAGGTAGCCGTTAAACTTACTTTTGCTCGAGGCCTAACATCCCAGCGTTAGGTTGGCAACGCACCATTACCACCTTTGGTGTCTTTAGGCGGCGTGAATTTCTTACCATCAGGAAATCCGTCTCCTTCTTTGCCTTCCATTATCATAAAAAAAGCCTTGTATCCGTGTTTTCGCTCGTTTTCAGGTATTTGAAAAGTATCCGATGGCTTTTAATACCACCTAGGATACGTGTACAAAATATCACGACGATTGGTTAAGTATTTTAAGCTGTGAACGTATAACAAACAAACTTACAATCGTATCTAGACACGCGGCAGCGTGTCAAGCCAAGTTCAAGCAAAGAACTGGCTAGCCAGCGCCAAGTGTAATTTTACACGAACCACTTGGTGCTACTTTTGACCCTTTTATTACTCAAAATCTATTTAACGCAAATACATAAAACTACGTACGTGTCTGTAATCATGTCTATAAGGACATAAAGAATCTCAAATTTCATAAAGCTAGCTCAAACTGTTATAAAGATATGAAGGTCTAAAAGACATAAATTTAAGTACCTACTGACTGACTGACTGACTGACATACCTATAGTAACTAAACTTAACCTACTTCCAGATGACTTAAAAGGATGAAATTTGGAATCCAGCCCGGCAATTATGTGTAAACGTAGGAAAAAATCGAAAAATAAAAAAAAGTTTCAAAATAGGGTAAAAAAATACAAAAAAACGCAAGAAAAAAAAATAATTAAATACCTGCCTAGTTTTCTTTACAAAAAGTAATGATATCCCACCAAAAACCTAAATGTAAAAAAGGAGAGCCAAGTTCAATACAAAAATTATGCTTGGCTGTAAACTCCACCGCAAAAATAATGGAAATCTTAATGGGTGCCAAGTTCTATGCAAAATCCAAATACTTATTCATAGGAACAAAATAACATTATGATCAAGTATGAAACTCTATTTCTTTGCTTTATTCGATAACTATAACAAATGCTGTTATTTCAAAATAAGAGATCTAACAGTAGGTTAGATTTGACTTGGCTAGTTTTTATCAGTTTTTATAATATATATTGTGTTGAATATTGTTATGAAATAACTGACGTAATGAAAACTGGCCAAGTTGAATCTAACCTACTATCAAATCTCTTATTTTGAAAAACCAGCATTATGGTTTAGGTGGGATTTGTATTATTAGTAGAGGCAGTTGTAGAAGTGGTAACAAAGTAAATTTTAAAGAACTAGCGGCCCGCCCCGGCTTCGCACGGTTATGAAATATACATATAAATCTTCCCCTTTAATCACTTTAGCTATTAAAAAACCGCACCAAAATCCGTTGCGTAGTTTTAAAGATTTCAGCATACAAAGGAGCATAGGGACAGAGGAAGCGACTTTGTTTTATATTATATAGTGAAAGTCCCTTTCACGGCGATTAAATAGCACAAGAGAGAGAGAAAGAAAAACATTATCCAAATTATCAAGAAAAAACTCTTGCGAATAACCAAATAAACAAGGCGAGATCGTAAAATATTTAAATATTTAACCTGTATTCGTCAAAAGATATCCCAAAAGATAAAATTTATTTGCAATTAAACTATCTTTATTTAAACTAAGTAGCTGATTCCTTAAGTACGTTGATACATTGACATATATTCAACTTGAATAGTAGAAAGATACTACAGAGATTATAAAATTAAGCCTT
This sequence comes from Calephelis nemesis, assembly GCA_002245505.1. Lineage (NCBI taxonomy): Eukaryota > Metazoa > Arthropoda > Insecta > Lepidoptera > Riodinidae > Calephelis > Calephelis nemesis. Next base: position 7,933 of record NJDD01009916.1, read on the forward strand.
TACCTACACGCTGTAGTTTCCTCGTGCTTTATCTATATATGTGTTATAAATAATGATAAAAATATTTTTGCTAGATTACTGCAGCAAAATGTAGGGACTATGAATGTAAAAAAAAACACTTGTATATTTGTTATTGGACATAAAAATAAGATATCTAAAAAGTAATAAATCGCAGTACGTATAGAATAAGTTACATAGGTACATACACACACATATATATCTTCATACAACGCTTACGAGGTAGGCGGAGAGTATTGAATGCCAAATCTTGTTAATTAATATACAAATAAAACACATAAAAGCTTGTTGAATCAATTAGATTTTTGCAAAAACTTAATTATTGATGGCGTTATTAATACCTATATATAAATATAAATACAATAAAGTAAATTGTTTTTAATGCTGTATTCGCCGAATATTGCTACAGCAATACAATTCGCATCTATATGGATATATAAAAAAAATATTCTTAAACTTTTGACTAAGGACTTTTGTAGACACCATAGAGAATTGCAGCTTCTTCTTTCATTAGGTTTAATCCTAAACTTTATAAAAGATGAGAGGAATGAGCAACAATTGATCAGATGCTAAATGTACAAGAAACTGCAACAACAGCTGCTTTTAATATATTCAGTAAGCTCTTTTCTTGTCTAAGGTGAAACGCCCAGTTATTTTCAACTATTATAAAAAGCATCTATTCTATACTGTTGAAACCATATCTGTAGATTTTTTTAATATTTAAAAAAACTGCAATTTTATAGTAATAAGTAATATTTATATTCATGAAAATTAAAGATATTATGGGTACGTCGATGTCCTAAGACTGGAATGTTGGCCTTGTTAGTCATTATAGCGGCAGAAATAGGTAAGTCGGTTAGGTAATAATGTTAGACAAGACAAGTAATAATGATACCAATACATGGAAATTTTTAAATAACATACATTGTTAACACGGCCATGGCGGCGTATGTTTTAATATCACTATATTATTAAGGTTATACATTTTTTTTCTATTAAAATTAAATCAAGGAAACACTCATAATCATATACTACCGAGTCGACCCGATTTTCTTCGTATCGCTTGACATTAACAGCTTCTGACTGTTTGGATGGAGTAAAGCAATGTTTTTGTCATTTTTTCCTGGTTTTTTTATAAAAACCTTCTGGCCACAACGAGAAAAATTAGCAAAATTGATCCATCCTTTCAGGCGTGATACGATGACCACGCGTAATGGGGATTTTTTATATTTATATAAATGTAGAATTATAACCTATTTTTATATTATTATATAATTATAACCTACAATTATTTTCAGAGGCCTTTAACTTGTATCTTTTAGTGACACTTTTGTTGCGTTATTATGTATCGTAGCAAAATGAAGTCTAGAAAACATTCCCTGATAAAAGTTAGGCCTTGCCAAACCACCACTCTCAAGATTTCTGTTTTTGTCCCTCGAGACCACTAGAAATAATGTAGAGCTATTTATGTATTTAATGCGTTTTCATGATATCATAAATAAGATTTAATTATTTGAATCATTCTAGACCCCGATGACCCCTTCACCGAAGCAAACGACTCATACAACAGTACACACAAACACAAACTCGCGAGACAGCCGCCGCGGGGGCGGCGAGGACCCTTATTTCGCCTTGGGTGGAACACAGCCTCGGTGTCCTCCGACGCGAACCACGATCCCACCCACAGCCGAAGTACGGTCTCACTGGAGACACCCTTAGGGAGGGCCTAGGCCCCACCCATAGTTCCATCTTTGGCTGAGCACTCTGCTCACTAGTCCGGTGACGTAGTAAAAGTTTTTAGACGTACACAACAGCAGTCATTTCGAGAAAAAAATGATCTGAAGATTGGAAGGCAAACAATCCTGATACACCGCAGTTTTTGTAACTGCTGTGTACCACAAGGTAGTGCTTCAGGGCCATTACTTTTGTTAATTTACATAAGTGATCTACCCAACTTTATCTGATAGTGACACTTAGCATAAAACCTTGACCAATATTTTAAAAACTGGAATAAAATATATAAAAAATATTTTTGAATAATACGTGTAATGTTTAACAATTTACAGATTTTAATATTTTTTGTTACTATTACCTAGGGTAAGTTTGAAAGAAAAGTCTCACTTGCATTAAGTTCACCTTTAGATTATGCAATTTAAAAAAATACGCTCTAGTAACAAGAATTGGGCCTCCTTCACGGAAATCCTTTACGAAATCCCGTTACAATATTTTAAAACGTTATTTTTACACACATTAGCTTTTTTCTATTCGGGAAGGTAAGTGGAACGGTGCTAGTCATTGAGTAGTGAGTACACATTCAAGAAAAAATGTCACCATTAATGAGTCAACCGCTATGTACAAAAATTGCATAGACAAAGTATGAAATTTGGCACACTTACCAGGTTATGTGTAGGAATAGTGCACAATGCTAATATTTTTCAATAATAATGCTTATAAAGTGTATTCAATCAAAAAATAAAACATTACACATACTACCTAACATTTGACACCCACAGACAAATATATTGATGACTAGCCGCCCGCCCCGGCTTCGAACGGGTATAAAATATACATATAAACCTTCCTCTTCAATCACTTTATCTATTTAAAAAATACGCATCAAAATCCGTTGCGTAGTTTTAAAGATTTAAGCATACAAATAGATGTTGCCGCTGGGTCCGAGCACTCAAAGGAGTCGGAAATAGCAGAGGCATCTGACGGCATTAGGATGGAAGAATGGGCGATAAGAAGTACGAAATATGGTAAGGCTGTGGGAGTATATATGTTTACAGCTGAGATGATCAAACTTGGTGGTCCTGCTGTCCGGAACTCTTTCTGGGTTCTTTGTAACAAATTTTTGGAAGACCCGAAGACTGGCGACGTGCGGTCATCGTGCCCTTGTATAAAGGCTAGGGTTCACACATGGACTGTACAAGTTACAGGACCATTAGTTTGATCAGTTTAGCATCAAAAGTGTATGGAAAAATAGTTGAAAGGAGAATGCATGGGATGTCCGATGATTGTGGGAGGGATGATTGTGGAAGGCTCAAGGCGGTTTTAGGTCTGGAAGAGGATGTACGGATCAAGTGTTTTCGCTCCGCAACATTGTAGAGAAGCATCTGGCTGTGGGTCAGAGGGTTTTCTGCGGTTTTGTGGATCTCGAAAAAGCGTTTGATAGGGTTTTACGTAAAGAACTTTGGCACATTTTGCCAGATTATGGGATAGTCGGGTGCCTGCTGCGTGCGATGGAGTCAAAGTATTTAGACTGTAAAGCATGCGTGCGGGTGGATGGCAACATATCGCCTTGGTTTGATGTTAATACTGGCGTCAAGCAGGGTTGTGTGTTGTCAGCACGCTTGTTTATCTTGTATTTGGACAAATGTCTTCAAAGGTTAAGATCATTGAATGTGGGAATGCGTATGGGTGACCGAGTGGTGAACTGCCTGCTTTATGCAGATAATGCTGTACTTTTGGGCTCTACACCATCTGAGCTGCAAACACTGGTCACAGTTATGGAAAGAAAGGGGCTTACATTTGAATATGATAAAAACCAAAATAATGGTGTTTGAAAAAAAAATGTAGCCAGAACGGATGTAAGAGTTTTGGTTGATGATGTAGTGCTGGAACAAGTGAATGTAATTGTATATCTTGGTTGTGTTTTTAGCTTGGATAGAAGGTACACTGCGGATGTAGAGAAAAGAGTGAGTGCAGGGAATAGTGTGAATGGAGCGTTGGGTAAGCTATTTCAAAGCGAGGTTTTGAGTCAAAAAGCTAGACTCGCTTTGCATAATTCTGTGCTTATCCCAACGTAATTGTATGGAAGCGAGAGTTGGGTATGTCAGAAAAAGCAGAAGAAGAAGAAGGATAAACGCGGTCGAAATGAGAGCTCTACGGAAAATCTGTGGTGTAACGCTCGCTGACCGCATTCGTAACAGTGAGATCCGAGAAAGAGTGGGATCGAAAGAAAGTGTTAGTCTTAAAATGCAAAAGGGCATTCTCCGCTGTTTTTTTTTTACTATTGTTTTCTCTGCATATTGCAAAGCTTTGAACAGATGGTGCTCCGCTGGTTCTGTCTTGTGGAAAGAATGGCAGATGAAAGATTGACAAAGCAGACATACAATGCAAATGTGGTTGGATGTAGGTACCCGGGGAGAACATTGCTGACATTTCACAATCAGATCAATCGGATATTATCCGAGGGTGGTGTCAAGAGTCTCCGAAACCGGGGTGTTTGTATGAAAAAGATTATGAATGTGAAGGAAGCAAGACAGGTTTATCAGTCTGCCACTTGATACTCTCTGCCTACCCCGTAAGGGACTTGGCTTGAAGATATGTATGTATGTTCAAATAAATGTTTGGGACATTGTTTGAAAAATTATAGATGGGTACATGTTTCGACAAAAATTAGCATTGGCTTTCAAGTTATTACTAATAAATTATGTATTTTAAGCTGTTAGAGGAAAAAAAAGGAGTTAGACAAAAACGACTTTAGAAATAAATCTGGCCTAGGACAAAGAAAAAAACGAATGAAAATATGCATTTGGCAAATTATAAAAAAAGAAACCTTTTAGTACTTTGGATACTTCTTTTAGTATTATATGTTTATTTTGGTATTTATCTTATCGAAGACAGTAATTTCCTAATTTGGGAAAAATAGAATAAATGTTTATAATGGAACGGGCAATATGTACTCAATAGGTCTGAGCGTATCTTATGCAGAAAAATTTAATTAAAAAAGGATATACTTTCTTTTTTTAATATTTTTTGTTTTAGTTTAAAAACTTCACTTCTTTATTTTTTGTAGCTTTTCAAACTTAACATTAACTAAGCTTTGCAAGAGAAGTTTTCAAACAATTTTTTGATAGAATAAATCAACATATATTTGGAAATATGAACTAAATGTCAATATAATTTATCCTGACTCGGTCACTAAACCGTGTAGAGGCTTGGATTATCTTTAAGTTATAAATCAGCTTTAAAGTAGTTTACTCCATCTCTACCCCATCTTTATAAATTGTGAATTTATAATATAATTATATTATAATATAATCTTACATTAATCAATAAAACGGATAAAGTATGGAACAAAGTATGTGCTCTTAATAAATGAAGACGACTTTCTTATCAAGAAGATAATATTACATTTTTTTATGGTCAATTTTGACCAATGGGCGACCACTAGTAATTATACATTTGCATTTTCATATAATGCATACAAAATGTCAACATAATTGATAATCTAAAACAAACTTGTAAGGTTTCCTCCAGGAAAAAGGTGTACATTACAAAGCTATTAAAAATTTTGCAAAAATCAAAAACTAAATTCCATACGAACTGACAACAGCTAGTAAATAAATACTATGTTTACTATCATGCAATAATTATGTCAATGCAATTTAGCCCTGAATTATCAATATAACATGCCTGCTAATACCTACTGTGTCTATTAGGTCATAATATAATATGCCTTAAGAATATAACATTTGAAACATCACCTTAACACAGTTCTTTGAACTTCTAGTAATTTTAAAATTCTATGAAAAACATACACACAATGACAAAAAAAGTTGAACAGTCTATATAGTAGGAGAGCCCTAAAACTATTTATCTAACTTGCTCCTCACAAAGCTAGGTTTTTAAATATTGTTTTATGGTTGGTCTACCAAACATACCATTCTGGCAAGCATTCTCCAAAAATGTCATTAAAAATTTTGAAAATATAAATTTACATTGATTACAAGCAGCTTCCACAAGGCGACAATTATATTATTTTATAATTTACATATGCTAAAATCCAAAAAAATTACAACCTTTTTCAATGTTTACAAGTATGTGACCAAGAGTACACAAATTAGCATTAGTATAATTCTAAACCTATTTGCACAAGGCTAAAATTTTAGAGGCCTATTGGGTGTCAGTAGAAATCCCCCTGTGGTTACTCCAACAACACAGTCAGTGGTTTTTGCTTGTTCTTTATTTATATGTGACAAAACAATGGCACTACCCATTTTAAACTTTTAAGTATTTTACCCACTCTTTCTTTACATTTGTGTAATAAAATTATTTTATTGAGTATTTATAGATAACAACAAGCCTAACTTTCAAGTAAAACGTTACAAAGTAGATATCTTTTTAACCCAAACATACTGTATGATATATATGAGACTTGAAACCATTTATAGATCTTTGTGAATCAACTTGACCACTACCTGATTTTTTAACTCTATATAGCAGAATTAAAAAGATTAACAATAACCAAAGAGTTAACCGAAACTAGATAAATTGGGATTGGTATTTTAGTATGTTGGCAAAGTTGGACAATTTTAGTATAATAAAATCAACAACTTACTGATCATCATGTTTGTAGAATTGATGCCTAAGTAGTCCAAGAATTTGTCTGTACCAAATACAAAAATAGCGCCAAACAAGAAGCCTCCAGCAACAGGCAGAAAAGCGAATTCTCCGTTTTCTCCATAGGAACCAGATTCTTCACACATTTTAATAGCTGGTTCTAACAATGACCAATAAGATGCTGCTGTCATTACTCCAGCAGCGAATCCAAGAGAAATATCGAGTAATTTTCTCTGAAATTATTATTATGGTTATAAAAACATTGAACAAAAACAATCGATAACTATGTATTCTCTAGCTTAAAGTGTAATTGTTAATATTTTTGCATCTTACATGTTTTCCTCTGATAAAAAACACACAACCCGCGCCGGCAGCAGTTAAGCCCCACGTAAAAAGGGTCCCTAGAAGGGCCTGAGTTACAGCTCCGTATCCCGGTATCATTTTTGACGATTGCAAAGTTTGATAACAGTTTCAAGTATTATTTAAATAACATATTTTGAGCTCTGTTTTGAATTAAATAAATTTAAGTCTCACAAATCTTTTTATACCGCAATATAATACACAGTACACATGTTTATCAATTATCAGCAAAGTTCGGTATTGTGATTCGTGTCTATTCTGTCTACGAGTCAAATGTCAGTGTCATTTGTCAGTGTCAATCTTAACTAGTGCTTCCGAGAAAACTCGATGTCTAAATCGTTCTTTTTTGGCGACATCGAGAGAAATGATCGCAGTTTTTTAGTTATTGTTGAATATTGTGTAAAATTCAGTGAAATAAGACAAGTGTGGTGGTATTTTCTACAATTTTGTTAAGACAAAGTGCACACACAAAGAAATTAGTGTATTCTGTATTTTCTCGTTGATGCTAAACCTCATTACATAAGCTTGATTATGATTGACAGGCCACCGTTTTACTCAAAACCTTGACATAACGTTCTATGACGGCTATTGAATAATTTAGGCTCAATTTTGCAACTTGATGAAAAAAAATACTAGACCCATTGAACAATCTGCCATTTGTAGATGTTAATGCCGATTCCAAAAAATAAAACAAGATTTATTATAGATTTTAAGTCAGAGTGCGTACACAAATTGATACAGGGCGAAGAAGATAAACGGAGCTGGTTGTCTAACAGGTAACAATTTGTGGCGTTTGCTGCTCCACCATAGCAAGAACTGACTCTCTACAAAAAATACTGTAGTTTCTTAATCACGCACTCCACTGCCGCCATAACGTCATGATGTGTACCGGTTCGGAGGGTAAGGTAGCCGGTAAACTTACTTTTGCGCGAAGCCTAACATTTTGGCTTTAGGTTGGCAGCGCACCATTACCACCTTTGGTGTCTCTATTTGGCGTGAATTTCTTACCCTCAGAAAATACGTCTGCTTCTTTGCCTTCCAATATCGTAAAAAAATATAAGAGCAGTGTCAGTTTTGTTCATCATCATCATCATCATCATCATCATCATCATCATCATCATCAGTCGGAGGACGTCCACTGCTAAACATAGGTCTCCCCCAAAAAGCTTCACAATTCACGGTCACCAGCCGCTTGTATTCAGCGACTCCTCGCGACTTGGACCAGGTCATCAGTGCACCGGGTGCGAGGTCGTCCAACATTACATCCTACGGTGCGGGGCCGCCACTTGAGAACCTTTCTTCCCCAGCGGTCGTCGGTTCTGCGAGCAATGTGGCCTGCCCATTGCCACTTAAGCTTGCTTACTCTCTGAACTATGTCGGTTACTCTCGTTTTCTTGCGGATCACCAAATTACGGATCATATCGCGCGTGGATTGGCGGCTTCCAGGCGTGCGCAAGAGGGAAGCGGGCTTTCCATCTACCCCGCTCGAGATAGGGTTGCGGCGGGTACGCTGATGCCTGTCGCCACTACAATGCCCGAGGTCATGGTGCAAGCTATGTCTCCGTACGCCACTTCTGGCGATGTGTGGCCCCTGTTGAGAGGGGCTGCCCTATGAGGATCGGCAGATCCAGCGCCGCCGGGGCAGCGGATGTGTGCGAAAGCGTACCCGCAGCCCCGATACCTGGCGAAGGGGTGGACACCGTAGGGTTTTAGTCAGTAGGACTCTTACATAACCCGCCACTTCTCCCGAAAGTGACGGGTATCCATGATGGATTTCGTCACGAAATAAAGATAGATTATCAAAATTTAAAAGTAGATAAGAAAAGTTGTACCAAATAAGTTTTTGCACATTAGTTTGTTTGCCTTTCACCTTCTTTACCCCTGAATAGTCGTGAAAGAAAAACATAAAATTGTGTATTTTACATGGACTATACAAAAGGCTTTTGTGACGGTTAATTATGTACACGCGTTAGAAGTTATACTTCTTCGGCGTAATAAGATAAAAATCTTTTTAAAAATTTTATCTTTTGCCTTATTTTACATTTGTAGACAAAATGACACTAACCATAGAAAAAGGGTATTTAATACATTAAACGTTCTATTATAATGCATTATTTAGTAAAATAAAGTTTATTTAATATTTAATAAAAACTGAAATGTTATCTATAGTCTAACTTCATCATGTCGGTTTTTCGTGACGGTGTGCGCGCGCATCGTAAAATTTTACCCTCATCATTTTTCCCTAACGCGCCAAAAAAAGTATAACTTCAATAAATAAAATGTATGTAACAAAAAATTATAAATAAAGAAAATGGTAGATTTTAAGCTTATACATATAAGCTTAAAATCTACCATATTCTTTCAGATCGTGACTTTTTCCCTCAATTTGTGAAATGTTCCTACATTTTATATATATGTTTTCAACAGATAACAATTATGATACATAATTCAAAATTATAGATACTGTACAGCACGTAATTGGCTCAAGATGGATGAAATGACAAAATGTTAAGGGCGTTCCGAAGATGACCCTTAAATTGAAGGCGCAAATATACCAACAAATCTGCTATTAAACATTTTGTCTAGTATGGATTGGAATGCTGGACCGTTAAAGAAATGACTGGAAGGGAATTTCATGTAAGTGAAATGGGAATGTTAAGTTTCATAATATGTCGAGATACAAGAATGGTTAGGATAAGAAATGAGTATATTAGAGGAAGTTTACAAGGAGCAGCACTAATTAAGAAGTTTAAAGAAAGCCAACTAACTCGATAAGGTGCAGGTATGTGATGAGAAAGGATAAAAGACATGGTTCAAAAAGTAAACAATACCACCTGTACACCTACGAGTATACAATTATAGAGGAATGTCAAAGAAGGTATGGATTGTGTGAGTTAGAACATGTGTGTGAAAGGAGTGACTGCAGAGCTAATGTGGGCCTCTTAAATAAGCTCAGAGTCACTCAGGGTGCTATGGAGGGAGCTATTCTCTAATATGGTGATCCGTAAGAGAACGAGAGTGAACGATATAGTTCAGAGAGTCAGCAAGCTAAATTGGCAATGGGCAGGCCACATTGCTCGCAAAACCGACAACCGCTGAAGAAGAAAGGTTCTTGAGTGGCGGCCTCGCACCGGAGTCCTCCGGTCCGTAGTGTTGGACGACCTCCTACCCGGTGCACTGATGATCTGGTCAAAGTCGCGGGGAGTCGCTGGATACAAACGGCTGGTGACCGTGACTTATGGTGGTCTTTGGGGGAGGCCTATGTCCAGTAGTGGACATGATGTTTGAAATGCAATGAATCCCAAGAATTTGAAGTGTTAAAAAATTTAAATACCTAGGTTACAAGAATGCTTCTAAACTCTTATCTACCTAATGTCAAAACTAAACTTGACCTAAGTAGGTAGGTTGGTATCTACTTTACAAAATAAAATAAAACACTTGTCATACATAATTGATTAAAACGTGTGCCGTTTTCATCGAACTATGTAAAATAAAAGCAGAGTAACAGATAAGGGTTAACGGGAACGGCCGAATGGGGAAGGCTCACTTTTTAAGGGTTCCATCCAATCTCTAAGTTAAAATTGTATAATTCAAAGTAAACTTATATAATCTATATATTAACACGTGATTTCAAAACTTTGGACCCCTTTTTACAAAAATTGCGCTGACGCAGGAGCATAAAATTTGGCACACTTATGGTTTATGTGTAGGAAAAGTGCAGAACGCTAATATTTTTCAATAATAATACTTTAGAAAGTACATACAATAAATTAATAAATAAAACATTACCCACACTACCATGCACTGGACACACACAAATAAATATATTGATGATAACGATAAAAGATCACAGATGTCGCACCATACAGCTTGGAAACAAAGTAGGTGGTCTTGAGCAATGAAGATGGCGTTCTTATCAATATTTAAAATTTATTATGGTCTAATTTCTACCAATGGGCGACCAGTAGTAAATATGTAATTAATGAATGTGTAAATATTACTTAATGATATGTAAATGTGATTCTGTATATAAACTATGCTGGTGTGGGTAGAACTTTGAGATTTCAGTGTTTTATCACGACAGGAGAAACGAGATTTATCAACATGGGTACAATATTTCTTTGAAAGCGTGTATGGTATCACCCCCTATCCCCTTTTAAAATAATGTTGATTTTAATCTAAAATGTCGCCAGATATGGCCAAAACTTTGCAATACTGATGCTAATTTTGCAATACTGTTGCTATTCCACACGGAATTTTTGAACGTATGTGACGTCTTCATCGATAGAAGAGTTGCGTTCAGAATGTTTTTTTTCGTTACGCGGTTCCGAACGCACTGATTCGCTTGCGGAATCACGAAACAGAGAAATTCCATACAGAACATTTCTAATCATGGGTCCATTGATACGCTACGTTTCGAAACTTCGAAAGGGGATTCTGTAAAGGAACACCGCATTTACCTATGTGGTGTTTCGTCACTTTGTTTTACCTACTTCTGTTAAAAGATTTTATCGCTAGTCGCACATGGACGGGGTCGCGGCTAACAGCTAGTACCGTGATAAATTTAACACCAAAGCCCTGAAATACTGACTTTAATACAAAAAATAAACGCTACAAGAGATACCCATATTATGTTAGTTGTTGGAACGGCGAATACGTGACTGATAATTCAGTGATAATTTACTTAATGAATTACTAAGCATTTAACTAAATACATAACTCGATTTTCATACAGAGTAAACATACGTTAGGCGGAAGTAGGTACTTAGTTAATGGGTATCAAATTTTATGATGTAGAGGCTATACAGATCTATTATTCATTTTTTCCATCGTAGGGATGAGATGACCTCATCGTCTTTTACACTGAAACAGAACGGCCTGCTACGTGATGGTAGACTTCTGTAAGAGACGGCCAGAGCATTAAAAAAAACTCTTGTAAGCTCAGACAATGTTATAAGAGATTTATTATTAGAGATACATGAGATTTTTTTGTTTATTGATGTTTTTAAATAAACATACTTATTATTAGTGTATGTGATAGGTACATACATACTAATTATAAAATTTTAAATGTTAAATAAACTGAAACAAAACTTGTGGCTATAGCTTACAGGTATACTACATAAATAGGTACATATCCTCATGTCAACTCCCTTATGGGGTGCGCAGAGAGTATCGACGGCCAAATTTTAAGATACAGCATAGTTAACAATGTTGAATGTATCCAAGAATCATATAATCGATATAGATTCATTAATTAGTTATGGTGTCTTGGTCAAGAACACGCACGCACTCACGCTGCATGCACACACACCCACACACACACGCAACAAACACACACTCTAACACACACGCACACACACACACACTAACACACACACACACCCACACAAACACACACACACACACACACACACACACACACACACACACACACACACACACACTGATTTACATTTATACACTTATTAGACCCCTCTTTTTCAAGTGTTAAAAGATAGTTAAATTCTAGGTCTACCATAACTTCAGATTTAGAGCGGGAAACAGTATGTTTAGGATGCTTACGTATATTTTACTCTCTGATTAGCAACGCATATAATAAAAATTATATATTAAAAAAATAAGTTTAAATTTTGAAAATAGAACTCTTTACCAATAATATTGAGTATACATTTCATTCATTTGTCATTTGTTTTATGATTTGGCGGCAAATTGA
>NJDD01009916.1:20657-33693 GCA_002245505.1 Calephelis nemesis
GAAACGACCTCGCAGCAGGATCCTCCTTCGTCACGACAATGCCTCGTCGCACACCGCCAGGCAAACGATCGACTATTTGGCGACCTCAGACGTGGAATTACTGGGTCATCCGCCGTATAGCCCCGACCTCGCACCTTGCGATTTTTATTTATTCCCGAAAATAAAAGAAAAACTTCGAGGAAAACATTTTATGGACGCCGAAGAAGCAGTTCGACTGCGTTTCAAAACGCCGTCGAAGAGACACCTAAGGCCGAGTGGGCAAGGTGCTTTTCTCAATGGTTCCAACGAATGCAGCTATGTATTGATGTAAATGGACGCTATTTTGAAAAGTTATAATAAAACTAATAACTTGCTAGAATGCTTAGTTTTTGATTTTCTAAGAACTTTCAGTTTGACCCTCGTATCTATAATCGACATACTCTTCATATTTCTTATAAAAATTATCTTCACGCCCGTATCCCTGAAAATTTAGGCAGTGGCACAATGAGAGCCCTCAAGAGTAGCCGAAAACACGAAGTTTTACAATGTGACAGGCGGCAAGCTTATCGCTTATATCATATTTTATCGAATTACCGGGCCCATACCGAATTCTGAGAAACGTTCTTTTTATTATAAAATTGAAAAAAACACTTTTTTTTTGTTAGCCGACCAAGGGACTTAAAGTAGGTTTTAATATAAAATAATAGCTGCGATTGGGAAATTCGACATTTGAGTACGTGCTGGTAGAGGCCCTACCTAAAATTCAACTTTGTTTTCAAATCTTTCAGGAAACTATTGACATCTACTATCAAACTTTTAACAAAATTGGTAAATTGATTGGTATTGATCCTTGGTGTTTAATGAAACACCATTTTGTATAGTTTAACAAATTAATACATTTGCGCTGTTCTGTTTTATTGAGTTACCACAGAAATGAAGATGCTGTAAAAGTGAAACCGGTTGGCTAATTTTGTAATTTTAGAACTTTAAAAATATTTTATATGAAACAGTGCAAAAGTGTATTCATATATGTCGGCGCAACCACATTACTTCCTCTGAAAAACTAGAATAATTAAGTCAAGTAATTTGATGATGTCCAGAAAATTAGTTTATAAACCATCAGTTGATTACTTTGAGTCGATTGCGATGTGAAATCAAGGTTATCATTGTTATTTCGATACTTAGCCTAACGACTTGTAAATACCTGCCCCTGCACGTGCGCCGAGCCTTATAAAAACGGCTGCACTGTAAGCGATAAGGCATTCGCGATTCACAAGCCGATGGTCGCACGTCGTTATGCTGCCCATTAAATAAACGGAGTGTAAAATTGCTTGTGAAGTTTTTTTTTTGAGAACACCCAAAATGAGTCATCATCATGGAAACTACAATTGTGGGGCCAGCAATGATGACGTCACTCTTTTTACAAACACTACGGACGTTCCTCATCCGTCATATATATAACATAGTAATATAAACTAGTCTAGCCTTTTACGTGTTAGGTGAGAAACACAAAAGTCTCTTTTTGTCCAAAGTTTGGACAAAATTAAATGTGCAGAAAACCAGAGCTTAGAAACCCATCGCTGTCTGTATTACTGAAAAAGTAAGTATCTTCACGCCCGAAGAGTTAAGCAGATATGCAACCAGGGCGTCTACTATTAGCAGAAGGCACAACTTAGCCCTAGAATATGATAGCTGCAAAACTATCGTCTACGGGACGCCTAATCCCGCGATTCGTTTTTTTTTATTAGAAACAAGTTTTGGATCCCGACCAAGGAATTGAACCTGAGACCTCAGTAGTAAACGCCAACACCGGACCTCTAGATCATAGGGGCGATCTGTAAAGTATAATTAAAATGTCATAGAAACCGATGGAAATAAGTAGGTCTTCATGTCATGACGTTTTTATGTATTACTAGCTGTCCTGGCGAACTTTGTTTCACCCGTTCAGTTTGTATGGGAAAAAAAGAAATGCTGTTTTTCCCTATTTTCCCTGCAACTTTCCCGGTTTTTCTCTTCATAAGAACTTTGTCCTGGCAACAAATAACACAATACAAAAAGAATCAGCTAAATCGGTCAAGTCGTTCGGAAGTTATGCGCTTACCAACACATTTACGGCCAATGTTAATAATATTTCTCTAAAGATGGATTTCAAGCAATCTAGATAGCTGCGTATCCGCCGACCTATCCTATACCAAATTGCCTTAATTATCCTGTCCACAGATATGTTATTGGCAAGCGATAACATAAAAATGGATTAAAATATCAATCTTGGACAACGAGTTTTGGATTAGGATTGATTATTAATATTGGCCGTTAGCGATTCATTTTTATATATAGATAACGAAGTAGGTACATTTATCACTCAACAGTTTTGCAAGTCAAACTTGGCAAATAAGTCTCAAAGCCACAAGTCAATATGAAAAGACTTTTTGCCTACAGACCTGTATAACGGAACATCTTCTCGTCCTACGTACCTACTTAATGGACAAGTGGAGATTGTTTAACGTTTAAAATATTTTAAATGAAAAAAAAATATGTAGAGGAAGTGCAGAATATTTGGAACACTGCAGGTAATTTGGAATAGTTAAATTTCTATATTATAATACATCCACCTGTGTTTTATCCCTGTAAACGTAACGACACAAGACAGATACAGTCAGCACAGTCTAAAACCAATGCGCCATCTTTCGACTGCCAGTCTCACGGGAATAAAGAGCGTCTTTTCAAAACTTTTTCGGTAAGAATGCAGTCAGTGATAATCATTTATTGTAATACGCAAATTCTTTATTGCGTTATTTAGACTGTAGAATGATCTTATTAATTAACTAGCTGTTGCCTGCGGCTTCGCCCGCGTTTTCGCAGGAACTCGTTGTGCGATCGCGATTTACCTAGGTATGTTCCAAATTTCAGATAAATCTGTTCAGCCATTTAAGCGTGAAAGAGTAACATACATACACACATCCTTACAAACTTTTGATTTTATAATATTAGTAGGATCTAACACTCGTTTACAAATAATTGATCGGAACAGTCTTAGAAACAACATCAAATCCAGTAATTAAAAAGGTCGCGCTGAAAAGCACGGTTTAAAATTACACGCTTACAATACACTGTGTTAGATATCCCCTCTGTAGTGTAGCGGTCCGACGTCTGACTCGACTTCTTGAGGTTCCGAGTGAGGTCAGCGAACAAGCACATGACTCTCCTAATGGTAAACGACAACCGTCACCTTATGGATGTGTCGTTGTCCTGCGGCCGGGATGTTAGCCCTAATGTGCAAGCCGAACGGCTACCATCCGGATCGGAACATGAATGAGACATTTTGGCAGCAGGAATAGGCATGGCGGTAGATCCCTAAGTGGAAACGTGCTATGCAGCAACATAGCACTCTACCACCAGTGGTATTGTGGGTAATGGCCCATGTAACATAGGCTCGTCTTTGCTCCCTGGCTGGTTTATTCTACACGAACCACCTGGAACAAAAGGGTAACATATTTGTAATTTCTTTCTATATGGCAAACAAGAAAGTGTTATTGTATTGTATTTCAAATAGACTTAGCTCCGATTTCAAGCACTTCATTCATACTTCATTATATAGATATATAAATGCTGTAATTATGACTGAAAACTTTGCAAAGGCCGCTCTTTTATCTTGATTCAATACTGATTTGAATTCTCAGTAGTTGTATTTCTTCTGTAGTTCCTTAGATGCTATATCCATTAGTAAATAAACGTATTATATTATTTGAAGAACACTTAAATTCGTATTTGTGATCGCCATTCATACTTCAATCAGTATTTAAGTACTGTAATTTTAACAGAGAACTGAAGCTAGGTACTGATATTTGAGTCCCATTTCGAAATACTGGCAATGTTCCGTTAGTGCTAAATTTCTTTTAAGAACTTACAGCAATGAAATTTTGTGAGTAGGGTCATTTTACTGAGTGAACGCCCACTAAGGACGGAATTTCAAAAAATCTCCCCTAAGGAAGTGGAATAGAGGTTGAAAGTTTGCATGGAAGATCTTCTTTTTTTTTAAGTTAGAAACATAAAAGTTTATTTTTGGGTTTCTTATAAAAAATTAGTAGATACGTATTTAAGCATGTCTGAATATTCTGCCCCTAAGGGGGTGAAATAGGGGTTGAATGTTGGTATGAAAGTTCTTAGTAATGGGCTATAGTCAGCAAATATATTAACTGCCACGCTAGGAAAGCCGCGGGTAACAGCTAGTACCTAATAATTTCCTGCAATACCGAATGACAAAACATACTCTTTGTTAAATAAATGATACTGAGATAGTGGAAACCGTTAGTTATCTGATCGAGAGTTATAATTATAGAGGATTTTGTACATTTGAATGACGGTTGTTGGTAGAGTCATCTTACAGCGTGTTATACTTTTAAGAAGATCGTACTCAATTGAATACTTCTAGTCAGAACATATTTGAATTACTATTGACCATGACTAAGGTGTTATCGTGGCCTCGTTGCTTGAAGTTTATAATAAGAAAAGGTTGTTTGATTTTCTTTCTGGATTTTATAATGCAAGCAGCCACCAACTGTTTGGTTTCACGATTCGCCATAATTCGAAAGCGTTAGAGTTTAGCGTGTACCTGTTGCACTGTAGCTGCAAGATTTTAGCTCAATTTTATTTGCAAAATGGTAGTTTCAAAAAGTTCTATTTTTTAGTAAAGTATCAAAGTAGTAAAGTATCATTCACACACATGTCCCCGAAGTGGTAGGCAGAGGCACTACCAGAGAACCCACAACTAGTCGAAGATACTTAGTCGCACAATGTGATAAGTGGCAAGCTTTTCGCCAACCGGGCACATATACCTACCTATAATCCCGGCAACATTACTTTTATTAAGAAATTGGAAATACGCAATTTCTTTTTTTTTATGCCCGACCTGGGGATCGAAACCGGGACTTCAAGAAGTCAAGTCCGACACCGGACCGCTACACCACAAACGCGATTCTATATTTTAACATTTAATTATGGCAACTGACAACATGACAGCGAAAAAGGTTACCTAAGTGGTCCGGTGTTGCCATTCACTAACGATATGAGGGCTCGGGTTCCACTTGCGGGTCTAGCAACTCAACTCAAATGAATTTTTTCAATTCTCTACTAGAAACAATGTTGCTTGGATAATTGCCCGGTTGACAGGTTGACACAAGGTGACAATTGCTTTGAAGATGTATGAATGAACAAACAAATACACTTTGTTAAGCAATGACAACACTACTATATTAGGCACTGTTACACTTATAATATAAGCTAAGTAAAAATAAAAAAAAACTTCTCTAATTTTCGTACCTACCACGTCATCTAAAAACACAAAATATACCTATCCATTATTAAATTTAACTCAAAAACCACTTTCAAAATATAGAATCTTCAAAACAAACATAAAAACATCAAAACATACAGTCGAATCGGTAAGGTTCCTCATTTTTAAAGTCCTTTATAAAAAGTTTATTTTATTTAGGCATGACACATGACTAGCCTTTAAAAACACCCGAGTTAAATGTTTTAGTTATTAGTTTATTTAATAACTGTTGAACATAACTGGTAACCGTTAAATCTGTTTTAAAATGTATCCAGTACCGTAATATTACAGTAATAATATTAAGCAATATTTTAAATGAATTTGACCTACTTAGTGTTTAAAAACATTTTAATATTTATGAAATCTATAAAAACATTTAGTTTTTAAGTATTTTACTATTTAGTCTCGTTCTGCTAGAATCTTCTAAGATTATCTTAATTATAATTTCAACACAAAAAAACTGCAATTCCGATTTGAATCTAGCCAGACGTGGAAAATATTATAACAAATACTTATTATTTTTACCTGAGCTTGAAAAGTTCTTAATAAAAAAAACGTGCAGTGAATGCACGTTTTTTTACATTTTTGGACGTTTGTTAGGTACATTGTTACACGGCCAATAAGCAACTAATTTGATGGTGTTTTTAAAAACGTTGGTGATAATTACAAGGTGGTCCTGTACTTCTGTTAATATTACCCCACTATTGTTTTTGGAATTATATTTCTTATATACAATAAGATTAATAATAGTAAGACAGACGAGGGTTTATTAATTATTATAAATGTATAAATATCATTGGAAAAGTTACACAAATTCAACCTAGCCTTAAAGTAAGCAAAATATTTAATTGTGCCATGGGTGTTAGTCGACGATTTGTTCATTTTTTTTCACACAAATTGAATCTAACCCCGAAGTAAGCAAATGACATATGTTATGGGTGTCCGTCAACGACACTAACACATAGAAATACTTAAATACGTACTCGAATGAATTTAATAAACACCCAGACACGGAAATACAGACATTTTAATGTTCATCGATGAAGTTAGGCGTGTACGCTAGCCACTCGATCAACGAGGCGGTTTTAAAACATGAATAGATACCTACCAGAATAAATTTAATATGCACCAAACCCCAGAAGTACAGACATCTAAATGTTCATTACACAAAATGCCTGCCCTATCAAGATTCGAAAAAATATTAAACCGCTTCCAGAAACCCCATAATTCAAAGCCTTGTACACTGTTTGAGTTGGACACTATAGTAAATGACTCTACCACAGACCTTTTCCATTTTGTCTTTTCACTTTACCAATTCCATAAATTATTTCACTCACCTGTCATAATTAGAAAATAAAAATATGATCTCCTAATTGGTTCGTACCTATATCTACCCAAATGTTAGCTTAAGTTCCTAACTTCAACTACGCGTCAAAAGATGATTTTCTAATCAGTCGAAAATATCATCATTATCTGTATTCAACAAGCTAGATAGTAAACACGTCAGTTAACATATACTGGTTACAGACCATTAATAAGGATTCTCAAACGAACTTTCAAACTCTATTTCTCTCACTTAGGCGTAGAATTTCCAAAAACGCTTAAATACGTATCTACTCATTTTTAATAAGTAGCCCAAAAATAAAGTTTCATGCTTTTAATTTAAAAAATGAAGGTCACCCATACAAACTTTCAACCCCTGTTTTACCCACTTAGAGCTCACACTACCTTAGGGGTAAATTTCCAATATTTCGTCGTTAGTGGGTGTCTACTCAATAAAATTAGGTACCCTACTCACCAAATTTTATGGCTGTAACTCTTAACAGTTTTTGCTCGGCGATGATGAATCAGTCAGTCAGGAAAATTCCATCAGAATCCAGTTATTTTATCGTTTAACGCCAACAGTAGAAAACTGACAAACGGACAAGAATTCTAACGATATTTTTCTCATATTCTAATGCAAATAAAATATTATGGTTTTTATTTGGATTTTTGTACATTATTAAATTGACTTCAAATATGAGGGTATATGTTCGATCCTAAGTGTATATTTTTATGTATGTTAATGTATTTCATTCTTCATTCATTCATTTATAAAACACGATCTTCCAAATATAAAAAAAAACTTTTTTTTACTTCTGAGGGACCACCCATTATCGTAAAATTTGGAAGGAATAATGGAACCCCAGAGAAATAGAGAGAAAATAATAGAGCAAGTAAGGAAGCGCTGGTCTGGTTTACCTGGTCCTGAAGATTTTCATCTCCGCTACCCAAAAACAACTGCAATCCCAAAATCTTTTATGTAAAGGGGTCTTAATTTATACGTATATTGTTAATTAACTCGAGCGGCTTGTCTGCGTTTTATTGTTGTTGTTATCTTGTCGACTTGTTATCGACCAAGAAGCTTATAGAGTTCTATATAAGAAGATATATATAGAATTCTAGGCTTCTTGGTAGAGCAACTTTTGCAGAGCATGCACTGTCGGACGTATGAAATTCTCCCATTTATTTTGAACCATCTTCCACCCGTGGCTTTACCCGCATTTCAAATAATACAACATATTTAAAAATTGCCAATAATGGGTGATTCTGATATAAAAACTGTGAAGTTTTATCAAAATCCTTTCTTTACAAACTTTCGCAGTAATAATGCCCGCGACTGCGTTAGCATATAATTTTTATACAAAAAATCATCCTCTGTTATAGTTGTTTGGGGTTGATTTTTGATAAAAACAAAATAGCCTACGTTTGAATCTTTAGCTAAATGTATATTAAATTTTATCAAAAAAGGTAAAGCGATTTAGCTGTGAAAGGGAGACAGACATACAGACAGACGACTTTCCCATTTATAGTATGGAAGCAGGGAGCTCAATTTCCTTTACAATATAATAAAATTTCATTCCATAACATTCCCCGTCTAGAGCGATTACATCCCACCCAACGCGACTCTCCCACCCAGTCCCAACACAAACTCACTAAACACCGCAATACACCATTGTCGCCTGTCTTAGAGACAACTCAACTCGTTTCTTTTAGCCACTGCTCCTGCAATCAACCCACCCAGTAACCAGAACGAACAATCCTTGCCTACAAAACCCGGTAAAGTTGCAAAAACCTCGAGGTTAGCAACACATTAGCCACTCAAAAAAATATCTAAATATATTATTCGAGAAATCAGTAATATCGTTTCCAAGTTATGACGTATCATGTAACCGGAAGAGGGATTAATTTTTATTTATATATATTTATTGGTGCTTTTACCACGTTATCTATCGGTTAATGGCTTTGTGGAGCATGCGGGACATAATACTGTAGTGTGACACCGACGATTGTCGGTGATTAACATTGGGTTAATCACCGGCCTGGTCGAACATTAACCATTTTATAACTGCACGCGTAATGCTTCAGTAAATGGACCTTGTGGCTTGTATTGAAGACTAGCTAAGCCGACAAATGTTGTCCTATCCTAGCTACGAACATTGACTTTTCTTTTATAAACCTTCTCCTGAGAATAATACAACAAAAAATAATTAGCAAAGTTGGTCCGCCCGTTCACGCCCAAAGCTCAAGTAAATGGACTTTATGGCTTGTATTGAAGACTAACTGAGCGGAAAGATGGTGTCCTGTCTTTGAATATTTATTTTTTTATATAAACCTTCTCGTTACAATCACTAACACGACAAACAGGTTGTATTATAAACTATAAATAAACAATTTATATTTATTGTTAACCTCATAGTTTAACTAAAAAATTTTTTAGAGTTTGATCAAGATTAATCTATCTGCCGTAACCTACCACCGTTTCAAAAATTAGCCAGTCAGGATACAAAACAACAAAACAATGACAATCAATATTATAACCTACTAGCTGTTACCCGCGGCTTCGCCCGCGCCGTCTACTAATTTGATAGCTCTCCAACACTGCTCGTTAAAATTTTAAGATAAAATGTAGCCTATATAGCTATCCAAAGTTTCATCTATTTTTTTTAAAAGTTAAAATCAATTCAGTAATTTTGCCGTCAAAACTGAACATACACTTTCTCTTTTCTAATTTCACCTCAGATAAATAGTAAATAGGAATACGTTATTGTCTCCACAGTTTTATGTGCACTTCGGCAATCCCTGTGAAATTAAACTGTATAGCAAGATATCGATTTTTTTTTCGAAATGTTAGAAATATACATATCGTCTCTGAGGTCTAACCGTCCGTCTTCGGAATGACTTCTTAAGATCTTGGGTTCGATCTCCGGTCCGTTCAACAAATAAAACAAATAGAAATTGTGAAGTTTCAATTTTCTACTAAAAGTAACATTGCCACTTGCCTGGGATTGGATAAGTGCCCGGTTGGCTACAGGATTGTCATCTACCATTGGACTTAATGTCTTCGGCTAGTCAGACAGTCATCAGAATTTCACAATAAAAGAGACTTTATCGGCTCAGCTGGTTCACCAAGCAAAAGTAATAATACCTTAACATTAGCACAACCCTACGTTTCATCTTTGAAATCTAAAGGATCATCTATCTTTGAAATCTAAATCTAAGGGATCACAATGCTGATATTTTTAATCATTTTTCCAATTAAAATAAAAGGAGGATTTTTATACTTTAACGTGTGGTCATAATAGAATCCTGCATTAACAAAAACATTCCTATTAAACCTTTTGAAAATGATTCTACTTTGAGCTTGACGCTAAGCGCTAGCTGATCTTCTCCCTTGCGTCTGTTTAAATATCTCCAAATCCCTTAAAGACACTTAACGGTCAGCCTATTCCGCAAGTTTGTTGATGTGTATGGGTATGGAGTATGGAGCGACCATTGTCGAATGCTAGCAAGTGATCATAATCCACAAAAACACTATTCTTGCCAACATTTTGTTAGAGTTTCCCCTCGATTTCCCCAGGATTTCATCATCACATCCTGACCTCTGAAATATCCCTTTCAAACAAAAAAACGATTTTCCATACGAACATTCATCACCTCTTTTTACCCATTCTCCCTCATTTTTTAGTGATAAAAAGTAGCCTATGTTCTTTCTTTTATCATAAAGTGACTTAATACAAAGTTTTACTATTACAGCTTTAAAAATGACGAATTTCCATATGAACACTCATCCCCTCTTTTTACCCATTCTCCCCAATTTTTTTGAAAGTCTATTCTATCTCTGTACCAAATTTCATCAAAATCGGTTCACTGGTTTAGGCGTGAAAGCGTAACAGACAGACAGACAGAGTTACTTTCGCATTGATAATATTATTAGGGCTTTTTAACCAATTTTGCTAATATTTGTAGCATAATTTCTTTGTGTGTTTATCGTTAATGATAAACTGATGTACGTGGTTCATTGTTATGGTAAAAATTACTGTTAAATATTTTTCGTACGCAAATTGTGCCACCCCCGTTAACCCTCATAGGGGTTGATTTTCAAAAAAAAAACGCTTAGATATGTATCTCATAATTTGTATTGCAGAGCATTATATTTTCAGTGTCACGCAAAATATTTCAATAGAATTAAATTTCCCATACAAACTTAGCCACCCCCTTTAATGGGGGTGAATTTCGAAAAACCCTGAAATATGTGTTTCATCATTTGTACTAAAAAGCATTAATTCAAACTTTCATGCAAAAATGTGCAACAAAAATATTTTTCTCATACAAACTTTGCCACCCCTTTTAACTCTCTTAGGGGTTGAATTTCCAAAAAGAATATGCCTATGTCCTTCTCATAAATGCAAACTATCTACATATCAAATTTCAGCAAAACCGGTTGAGTGGTTTAGGCGTGAAAAGGTAACAGACAGACAGACAGACAGAAAGACAGAGTTACTTTCGCATTTATAATATTAGTGTGGATGTATTAAAACGTAGTAGTGATTATATCCTCTTTGCTATGTACCTTGTACATGCTCAAAGTGTCCTAAGTTGCGTCTGGTATCAGATGGCTGGTTCAGGTGGCAGCTTTGCTCCCCCCCAGGGTACCAAGCCTTGTCGTGGCGGGGGGGCTCAGTACCCGGGGTGCAAGCCAGCACCTTGGGGAAGCTAATTGGTACCTCAACGCCGGGCACTGCTGGCGCTAACCACGTTGGCGTGTCTGTGAAATCGTAATCCACGGGAGGTGTCGGTGTTACGTCTATCGGCCTATGATCGTGGACCGAGGGTCTTGCCTTAATTGGCCGGGCCGCGAGGAAGAAAACCTCTATAAAAATTACCCCAAGCCAAGGTGTAGAGCCGTGCCGAGGGCTGAATGGCACAGGGGTGTCTGTGTCGCGAACGGTTCCAACTTTGGGTGCTGTGGCAAGGCCCATCGTATTTGCCTAGCCACGTCGGAGCGGCGTAACGGCGTGGTGGTCTTTGTAGTTCGTCCGCTACTCGTGGGATCAATTATGAGTACTACTTTAACCAAACCCAATTTAGATGTAGAGAAGGAGGGCCGAGAAGGCCAAAGGAATGCTGTAGGTAGTGAATGCCCTTCTAAGGGCCGCACTGCTGAAGAAAGTGACCCTTCTAAGGGCCATAAGGATGGTGTAAAGCGCCCTTCTCAGGGCCAGATGATTGCTGATGAAGGCCCTTCTCAGGGCCAACCCGCTTATTTTAATCTAGTGGGCTCATCGTCCTCGGAGGAGTTCTCAGACGCGGAAGCTAGGACGTCTCGCAAGAGGACATCTTCACTATTTTCCGTGCCTTTTGTGTCAGGCACGGACACGGAGGGGCCGTTCCCGGCCAAAGTCCCAACGGCCAAGAGGGGACGGAAGAAAGCAGTGGGAGCGACAAGGGACGAGTTCCTTAAGCCTTCGACTGCACGTATTTCTACGCGCCGTAAAAGAGACTTAGGGAACGAGTCAGTTGAGGGAGCCGAAGGCGGGTCCGAAAAGGAAGGACCAGAAATTATAGAAAACCTGGATGGGCAGGCGCTTAGGGCTAAAGCGGGCAGCAGAATTTCTTGCATACTTGAGGTTGCGGCCAAATCCCGCAACCTCAAAGGAGAATTTGTCAGCAAACTCAAAAAGTTGGCTGCCGAATTGCAAGAAGTGGTGGAGGCGCTGGCGGGCCGCACACAAGCAGAGGAGACGCGGAGGCTGAGGGCGGATAACAACCGCCTTCGCCTCGAAGTGGAGCAAATGCGGGCTGAAATTAAGGCACTCCGCCAGGGCTTCTCCGAAGCTAAAGCTGAGGCAGCCACTGCTGCAAGAGCTGCTGCCACTTCAACTGCAGCAGCACCGGTGTCGCCTGGAGAATTTGTGGAGGAGCTGAAACGCTCCCTCACAATCTCTCTAGGCGAAATGCTGAACGCCCGAATTGCGGGGCTGGAAGATCGCCTGCTTCCTGCTCCAAACATTCGGCCTCCTTTGGGAGCAAGGACTGGCAAAGTGAAAACTGCCCAACCTGTGACTGCGGTGGAAGCGGATGCAGCTCTTTCAAGACCAAATCCGGTCCAAACAACCACTGATGCCCGCAAAAGTAAGGGCAAACGGAAGATGGCTGCATCGCAAGCAGCAGAAACACCTGTGGCAGCAGCTACTGCTGCCACAGTACATCAGCCAACTCCGACAACGTCTGCTAGGATGCAGAAAGAGGCTCATACCACCGAAACTCAAGGAGAGTCCTGGGCCACGGTTGTGAGCCGAAAAAAGAAGGGGGGAAAGGGCAAGAGCAATCCGCAGAATCCATCTAAGCCTGCTGCTGCCAAACCCATCTCCGGTTCTCTCTCCAGTGGCCGGAGTCGCTCCT
>NJDD01009923.1:0-18147 GCA_002245505.1 Calephelis nemesis
CGCAATGGAAAGTTCTAGAAGGTTCGAGGACGATTAATAAGCCGGATATGGTGGCTAAAATTAGTTCCTCTACTCGCCGCTAGACTTGGGCTTTAGCCAACTAGCCAACGAGGTAGTTGGGCTAATCACCCACAGAGGTCGCGACCTATGCTACCATTGATTTTAAATAGTTATTGGTGAGTTAGTTCCCTTGTTGCGAGGCAGATGCCGCTAAACAATTTATTTAAATTTTTTACTATATTAGTTGGTTTTATTTTTATTTACCCTTATAATTAATCCTTTCTAAGGTTAAATTTTAATATTAATTGGAATATTAATTATTTGGGTAATGTAACGATTTTACTTCGTTACAATCTGAAAAGTTACTGAACGGCACTCCGGTTGTATTGTTGACATGCTCGTCTCTTATGAGCTGCCAGGCAGAGAGGCAGGTGATCTATTCTACACAGAAAAGTCGGATCTACAAGAGGAGCATATTATACAATGTAGTATTCACAATATACAAAAAAATGCAATGGCATTTTACTAGAAGTGTATCTAGAAATATATCTATTACTACACTAAGTAATACATATATCGTGCTATGTCGAAAAGTATGTTATGAGTGCTTAATCTATATATTAATACGTGATGCCAAAACATTGGACCCCTTTTTACGAAAATTGAGCGGACGCAGGAGCATTAAATTTGGCACACTTATAGTTTATGTGTAGGAGAAGCGCAGAACGCTAATATTTTTCAATGCTTATAAAGGACATTAGGTAAATCAATAAATAAAAGGTTACCCGCACTACCATGCATTTGACACACACAAACAAATGTATTGATGATAACGATAAAATATCACAGATGGCGCATTAAAAAGTTTGGAAACAAAATAGTTGGTCTTGAGAAATGAAGGCGTTCTTATTAACAAGATATTAAAATTTATTATGGTCGAATTTTAACCAATGGGCGATTGTAATTGTAAATATTCAAAGCTCATAGTTTTAATATCAGTAATAAACGCTCCTTATATTAAGTGCCTAATTAAAGGCCCATTATCAATAAAGGAATAACGTGAAGGGTTTTACTG
This sequence comes from Calephelis nemesis, assembly GCA_002245505.1. Classification (NCBI taxonomy): domain Eukaryota; kingdom Metazoa; phylum Arthropoda; class Insecta; order Lepidoptera; family Riodinidae; genus Calephelis; species Calephelis nemesis. Next base: position 1,076 of record NJDD01009923.1, read on the forward strand.
AGGGCTTATTTTTATCATCTATTAAACCTGACAGTATTAAATATATTATGAACGCTATTACACCTTGGTAACTAAGTAAACCTATTTAATTAAGACCTTTAATGGATTTCATTTAACAAACGCACCTATCATAATAAGTTTTTATTCTTTTATCAATCAATTTGTACTTACAGTTACAGCGGGCTCATATACATTTTACAACGACTTCTATGTTAGTGAATGCTACACAGTGACATAGTAGTAAGAAGAAAGAAAGAAAATATATTATTTATTTGCGGAATATGCGTATTGAAGTTGTTACAAAATTATTTAAGATTCCAACATATTCTACCACATTGTGTTGTGCAAATATTTTAATATTTATAAAAGTAATTACATATTTAATTAGCAAAGTAATTATGTAATTAGTAGAAATAAGTGTCACTAGTGGAACTGTAATCATGCTAAATCATGCTGATCCATACATGCAATGTGCTTAAAAAGATATAAAGTTTATCTTCATGTTGTACATAATAGATATACAGACTTAAAGCCACTTAGGAACGACTATCTACCGTGTCTACTATCACCAACTCGAGCGCGAATCCATTATGGTGGGAACGATAGACGTGTCCGCAACCTATTAAAGTTGTGACGTCATATTTTTAACGTTCATGTGAAATCGATTCGCGAATGAATACGTACAAGTCGTTAACCAAATGTTAAAAAATTCCTCACCAAACGGCTTTTTCAATGTTAAACTATCTTCTTCAGGACGTATCTTTTTACTGATCGGCCATGAAAGAATTCATATTTAAACTCGCACTTAGTTGTTTTCTGGGACGCTATGACTACTTTTTTTGTACTGCCTAACCTAGTAGAGTTTCACAGATTATGACTAGGTTCGTTCTGTGGAGTACGACTTACCTTTCCCCACTATTATGTAAGTGCTTGTAATTATGTTAGGTAATGAAAATTTGCGATCACCTAGCCAATGTATCAACTATTAACATTTTGTTTTTATATTCATGTACTAACAGGTTGACGCAGCTTCGCCTGCGTAACTTGGCTTCTACTGCACCGATTTTAATGAAACAAAGCCTATGTCACTCAGGGATAAAGTAGCATTCTAAAAGTGAACGAATTTTCGAAATTGGTCCAGTAGTTTTGAAGCCTATTCATTTCAAACAAAAAATCAAACCTTTCCTCTTTATAATATTAGTATAGATTGCTTGTTATTAGAAAATCCATTTCTCGTTTGCCATCTCATAACATAACGAAATATCTTAATATCTTACGAATATTTTTTTCAGGGCGATTCGGGCGGGCCACTTTTGTGTGCGGGAAAACTGGAAGGTGTCTGCAGTTACGGGTTGAGCTGCGGCGTAGCGGGTTTACCTGGCATTTATACAAGCATTGGACCACATGTGCAATGGTTGAGGAGCATAATAAATGATACAGTATAAAAAATTATTTCCTTTTTTGGCGCTATGGAACTCTCCTTACATGACCTAGACTCACACTTGGGCAATTGTTCTCTAAAAGATTACAGTTGTAAGCCAACTTGCTTTTCCCGGTGTTGGTCCGGGTCCGCTACAGTAGTCTTTGGGTCCCCTGAGTAGAATAGACCATCTGGCCTCTGCCAGGCAGCTCATAAGAGGCGAAGAGAAGGAAAGAGGTCAAATAAATAGGTCATTACCAACAAGACACTGTTGGTAGAGTACGGTGCAGCAACTTGCCCGTAAAGGAATCCACCTCCTAATGCTGCCGCCATATGGACTCTTGTCATGTTCTAATCTGGAGGGTAGGGTAGTCATAAGAGTTCCACAATAGTCCAACTGTTACTTTCGCAACCGAATGGCGAAGCACCTGTAACATCTATATTAAATGTGCGCAAATACAGGCCACCGTTGACTCTTACCATAAGGAGATCCTAGTGTTATTTCGCTGATCTTATTTCAAAAACTCAATAATATATGTAAGACATAGGGCTACTTAAGATCACTTACCAGGCAACCTATTATATTTTTCAATAATAAACAATCATATCTTAGCTATCTGCAACTGTAGATAGGTTATTAAAATTAGCCATAAGATGATAAGATAAAATTGAAATGAATAATCAATATTTTCATTATCTATTTAATACTAACATTTACATAAATTGAAACATTTACAACAAACCAATACATATATCCTACAACTAAATAAACATTTCATAACACATATAACATTACACATTATTTAAAAACGACGAATAATAATTACTTAGGCCGTTACGGCGGCTGTGTACTCTCGCAGAACTTAATCTGTTTCAATCATTTTATTTAGTGGATACAATTTACAACTAGTTTCGATTTGACAACAATTCGTTTATCCATTAGAAAAGCTATTTTAGGCACTGCAAATTTTTGCAATTCATGGCGGACTTCTAAATTAGGAAGAATTTTTCCAAACAAAATCTAGGGTTACACTCCGGGAGTGCCGGCAGAAATGAAAACTTGAATATTAACGATGTGCATTTATGATATTTTGGAATGGTTCAAGAATAATTTTGCACGAATTGCTTTAACTGTCAGTATGAAAGTACTATCATTTATTTGGTCGAATACAATATTCATTTATTCCGCTATCGTATACAAACATGATAACATGAACATTCGCGCAAGCGCCCTGCGTCGTCTTATTCGCGCAAGCGCCCTGCGCCGTCTTACGAACTTTCGATCAGGTCACATGTCCTAACGCGAATTTAGAAGTTTTTAGCCATTCCAAAATAAGTACGCAACGCCGCTAAAGAAGTTTTCACTTCAAATATCAATAAACTATTTTAATCACCTTTGTTCAATACTGATTGCAGACACAGCTGTTTATTCTCTGCACCTTTTACTTTTTGTTCATTGTTGTACACAATGAAAAAAACTTAAACATGCAGCACAAATTTGTACATCACTAATTCGTTCATTTATTCGATAGTTATATTTAGTATTACTATTTAGTTGTGCGACAAATATGTTCTAAAAAAAAGTATCTTCACGCCCATATCCCGGAAGAGGTAGGCAGAGACACAATCAGGGCACCCACGACTAGCCGAAGACACTAATTCCCACAATGTGATAGATGGCAAGCCTATCGCCAACCGGGCACATATCCAATCCCGAGCAACGTTTTTATTAGAAAATTGGAAAAACACAAATTTATTTGTGTTGTTTGCCCGACCTGGGATTCGAACCCGGGACCTCATACAATCATTTCCAACAACTGAACCGCTAGAACACAGAGATGTTCTATATAAATCAATAAAAATAACTTATTAATTGTAAGTAAAAATACACTGTTTATCTTTATACCAAAGCAATTCTTCAAGTCATGCATTTTACTTTTCTAAAGAGCATTCAGTCGGAAGCAAACATTGATTATGTATTATTTAGATACATCAATAACAAGCACAATGTCATAAAAATGTGATTATTAATATTTCTACCATTTCTTTCTTTTACGATATATCAAGTGAGGTAATAAGGTATTGGTGGACCCTAGTCAAAAAGGTAAGATATTACTCTGAAAAATGGCAGAAACATTCTCTCATGACTATGCTTTCGATAGAAGTATAATAAACACTCATAAATGACATCTTCAGAGTCATAACCATAAAACTAGAAATTTCATTTTCACATTAAACATTTATCACTTTCTCCGCATAATAAGTTTTAATAGAATTATAATTATTAAGATGAGAAAGCTCGTATAGTATAATAAGCTCTTAAATTTTAATGGAAACTAGGAACATTAGTGCTAACATTAATGAACATTAATTATACATATTATTAAAGGAATGTAAAACAAAAATAATGAAAAGTTTGTCTCTATTTTTTGGATTCGAATTAAGTTTACATTTTTTTTTCAGGTATCCTTATTATAAATATTTGTTCGTTCTTTGGCTAATGACTAATAAAATCATTAAGTAATTAGGCCTATATAGATAATATTATAGAAAAAAAGTGGGAGAATGTAAAAGGGGGTAAATGGAATTTATCAATTCTTATATTTCTATCTGTAAAATGTTTTAAATGGACTCTCGATTGACGTAAAATTTTCCTTCACATCAATAATCTCATAAAAATCTCTTTCTCCCTCTTTTCTCCGACGGAAAGATGGATGTTACAAAAATTACGTGTCTGTGTGTGTCTGTCTACGGCATCACAACTTTTAAAAAGATGGACCGATTTCAATGCGGTTTTTTGTTAGAAAGTTGATGTGATTGGGATGGTCTTTAGTTACATTATATATAGTTTTTTTCGGGGATAATTGATTTTTTTAATTTTAGTGGTAATCTGTGTTTAAAACAGGTTTTTTTTGGGATAATAGATTTTTCTTTTAAATCTAGTGTTAATCTGTGTTAAAACTTACCCTAGTTTACATTTACCCACTTTTAGAATTTTTTTAGCGAAAGCAATTTCAATGAAAAAGGATAACATTGTATATCGTAAATTTGAGACTATATTAAACTACACAAACTTATTATCGCCTGTAAGACTTTGAGATATCATATTTATATGAAATTATGGCGCGTAGAAAAAATTAAAATCAATAATATATGGATATATTACCCTAAACACTAGCATTGCATATAAAACTAGTTGTATTTCCATCGTTATCTATACCGTATTCTAAAATGTGACTTAAATAATATCAGGGTCAGTTCATTCCACAAATCTCAATTAAAGTAACAGTTTTTAAATATCGACATAAGTTTGAGATGCATTCTAGAATAGGGGACTTAGTGTAAGAAAATATTTTCACAAGTTTTCCTATATTTTTTTATGAGATAGGAAAGATGTTATCGAAATTATGGTCCCACGAACAATGTTAGGATGTTCCCGTATCTACTAATAAATGCATTTTTGATCGCTATTCGCGCCAGAACAACGAAAACGTTCTCTACGAAATTAGACTCACAACTGCCTCTTAAAAGCTATAGGCCTAAAGGGACAAATTTAAAAATAATATAGTTTTTTTTAATATTATCAACTATTGGAAAAACGGCATCTGTTACTATGTGTCAGTAATAGTTTTATACCAAATTGTTAGTGCAAAGTTAATAACTACGAAATTCGGATATTTTAGGTCAATTTTACAAAAATACTAATAAAGAAGAAATCTAAAGCGTAAAAAACATATTAGATAATATTCTATACTGTCGATTGTTTAGTAATTATAATTTTATAAATCAGTTATTGCATTTATAACATAGGTTTAGGTGTATCTAATAAAAAATATAAACTTATCTGTATTACATCTGTTATCACTTAGCTATGAGAACGATAGGTAGGATTAAACGTTACTAATACTGTATAATCACAAACTATAAATAAATTTTACAAGTTATTTTATTTGTTCACTGTTTTAACATATTTGAGAAAACTACCTAGACTAAGCTCGTATGACCGCGACAGTACTCCAAGACAGGTATGTATTATCGTTTTACGTGATAAGATCCCGTGTAAGTTACAGCGGCTTTGACGAAACGACGTCAATTAGGGTAAAGCGAAAGTAAGTACAGTAAAAATGAAAAGGATTGTGTGGTTTCATGAAACCCCGGTAAAAGTGAAACTTGATCTATAACTATAAACTATAGACGCCGCCATATTGGCTACGGCTTTTCTGACGTAACCGTCACGCGACATGTGACACACAGACCAAAAAAATTGGGACAATGTAATAAAAAAAGCACTTTAATTTGTGTTAAAATAGTTAATTTAAAACTAAGTTTTTCATGAAGAATTCGAGAAAGGCATAAGGGAAAATAAAGACACAAGAGCTTCGTGTCGTTTACCGTTACGACACACAAGTTTGATTTTATAATCAGACTGAAAAAAACTAAACATGAATACCCTATTTGGATTACTTTTACACAGAGCCGGATTCAGAGCTCGGGGCAACAATGGGAAAACGCACCGGGTCTGAAAAAATGAACATTTTGTTTCAGTCGAGTTTTTATCAATATTTAAGACAGACAACATAATCATGTTTGTACAAAGTAGGTACTGTAGATAAAGGTAAAAACATGAAAAAAATATAAGATGTTGACTAGTCGGAATTTGAAAGATTTTTTTAATCTCTAGTGTGGGGTGCCCCCGTTTGTGGTGGCCCAGGACTGTCGCCCCGGTTGCCCTTCCCTAAATCCGGCTCTGCTCTTACATCAATATACAACATACAATAAAACATTACACAACCACTTTATTTTAATATCAAATATTTCGAGACAGAGGCTAAATTCAGGGCTTATTTTCTTTGGTACAAACACATATTGTGCAAAGTTTAAGAAACTACACCTAATATTATTAAAAAACTTAAATTCTCTAAATTATTATTTTACTGTGATTGTATTTTTACTTTTTATATGTACCGTAAGGCGCTACTTTTTATATGTACCGACAAGCACATTTTTTAAAGAAGTTTGAAAACCGAAACACGATTTAATGAATTTGGCTGGATAGAAAAAAATCATCAGCTTAATTGAAAGGGTTTATTGGGATTACCCACTTTTTTCAACATATCTTCAATAGAAACGAATGAAATTAATTCTTTTCAGAAACGAGAACGTAAAAACCTCTGTTTTGTACAATTTCAGTGGACGTTTTTTTTTTAATTGAGTCATATGCATTTCATCGTGTTTCGGTTTCCAGACTCCTTTAAAGAATTTCGTGAACTGTTAGTACACATAAAAAGTTATTGTTATATGTCAGTTCTCAAAGCTCTAGTTTCAGATATTCGTGAAAAAGATTCGACATATTTGAGATGTATAAGGCCTTAACATATTTTTTTTATTAAAACATAATTACAATTTAGACCAATTGGGAAATTTGTCAAGTAAAATACTTCCAACGGTAGAAGTAAAGTAGTAGAGTAGGTAGTAGGGCACATACTTTGGCCCTTAACTGATTATATTTTTACTAGTAATACAATATCAATTTACTATTTTTTATACTTGTTTTCTTTTGAAAATAAGCCCATAGGAAGGCAATGATGAACACATACAAACAGCTCCACAATATAGATTTATAATATTTATTTGCACAAGGGTTCATGACACCTAAAGCAGATATTTCGATAGTATAAACTGCCAACGACAAAACACGACCTTATTACAACCGATGTAAGATTACATTTTTCTTTTACGTTGCCAGTTGATCAACTGCAATGAAATATTGATCTAGTTTAAAACTGAACGCCTTTTCACTAAGTTTATGCATTGAATTGTTGTTATTTATTCAAATAACAAATAATAAAATCATAAGTAAGAAAAAGTCCGTGGAATAAAACCGCTAAATGAGACGTGCGCAGGCGCGACAATCGTATACACAAGCGAGTAGTGTATAATACCTTTCTCTTACTCTCTCACTCCACCCCGCTAATGCATAGAATATACTATATACTCATGAATTGTGTCGATTCTACGTTAGCCAAAGGAACTTCGATCCTGGTGTCCCACGACACCAAATTATTTTTTACTTAATACTGTGTACTGCGTTACATAAAATGCTTTATTTGAATAACCACACAGTAAACACTACAAAATATTTGCAGTGTTTACTGTGTGGTCTTAAACTATGGTTCTGGTTACAATAAGCTGTGTACACAATTATTTTTCATAGGAGGCTATGGAGGGGCGTTCAGTTTCAAATGTTGATTCTTACTTTAAGTTGTCATGGTATATGGTATATGCTTAAGACCACATAAACCAAGACCTTGTTTCACCTGATGGAGTTGAGGCACCACTTTTTGGGGACTGTGGTGTGGAAGGCTGTGAAGAACCAGACTTCTCCTTGGTACTCTCTGCATTTTCCATTGCTGTTTTAACCTGCAATTTTTTTATTCTATATTTCATATCTAAAACAAGGTTAGTTTAGACCTCTGGTAATGCAGTTATTCACAGTTAAATCTATTAACTTGCTTGGAACAAAACTTGACAGATTTTTTTTATATTAACTAAGATTTCAGGGTCAATAAAAGTCGGAATTTAGTGATCTACCTCTAACCTTTTAAGGTCTAGGCATCCAGTTTTAAAGACATATACATATAAACAAACAAAAACTTTCCAGTTCTATCATATTAAAATAAAAAAAAAATTTTTGTTTTTAACAATTATTAGTAATTACTAGCAAGTAGTCCATTGCAGTCGCAAATACATTGGCAACAGTTGTGCCTTTTTAACTGATTCCAAAAAAAATGTATGTGATAGGTCAGTAGTAAACCGATTTTGATAATTCTATTTTAGAAAGACGGGTTGTGATCCCTAGATGGTCCTAAATTCATTTTAGCAAAATTTCAAAAATACCTAATGAAATAGTAAGTCAGTTTTTGCATTAAGTTTAATAACATATTTTATTGTAATTTAATACCATAATAGAACCATGATCTCTGTAATATCCTTTAATTTTTGTAATATCAGTAAATTTAACAAAATAAATAAATTAAATAGTCTAAATAGTCCGAGTCTAACAACTCGTTTCGGACAAGTAAATGCCATATTTTAGGAATACCCTCATATTTTTAAGTAATGTAACTATGTTTAAATATCAAACGAAAAAGTGTTTTATTGTAAATTACTGTTACTCATATTCTGTGTTTTTAGTTAAAAAACTGTGTGTTTTTGTCCGTGAAGTGAAAATATGTGAAATATGTAAGAAAATATTGTTTCTCAATGTAAGTGGATATAATATTCTTTTTGAGAAATAAATTCTTTAAACCTAACATATTATATCACAAATAGTTAATTGTTAATTATTTGTGAAATAATATGTTATTATATTATAATATATTGTGTATATACTCCATTTTGGAGGCTAAGATACTGGCTAATCTTAGCCTCCAAACTGGTGCAGGACAAATGTATCACTGACTATGTAGAGGTTGCATTACGATGCAAACTCTACTGGCTGTTTAAAAAGTATTTTTGAATTTTAAAAAAGATAAAGAACGCAGAATCAAAACGAGAATTACAATTGAATTGATGATTGAGAACGTATCAAATAACATATAAAAGGAAATAAAAATAATATATATAAAAATATTCTTTTAATAATTAAATAACACATCCCCGTGTTACAATAGGTCACTCATTGCATTATAGTGCAAGCTTATATTTTAATTTTGCTCACCTTGATGTTAGTCTTGTCTTGCATTTCTTTTTCATAATTCCTGACATCCTCTATGGTCATATTAAACCATTCATCCATCCATGTAAAAGCCTGCCTATGACCAAGTAACAGGATTTCACGAATCGCCTGGAAGTAACAATATTGGTATTAATACAAACTTACCTTGGTATATTGCCTTGCTACAGGCTTGCCTACAGGCCTATCATGCTGCTCACAGGAGAACAACTATTTGTGAAGAACTTTCAATTCAAAGCATTAAATTTGCATTTTAAACGTAAATATATAACTTAAATCACTAGACAAAATTCAAGTAGCAAAATTCTTTGTCTTCATACTCTATACTCTTATACTAGCTTTTATAGCTCGGGATTTTATATTATTTGATCACATTACTCTAAGTGTTAGTAAGTCTATAATTTCTAAACTACAAAAAGTGTGACTGGAAAGCCTGAAAATGAAACGTTCAGTAAATTTGGCATGAATCACAGTCATGATACAGACAAGACAAAAATTCTAAATATTATGTCAAAAATTTGTTTTGATGCCACTTTTTATATATGTTCAACAAACAGAATTCACTCTTATAATTTTACTATAAGTGTTATAGCTATCATTTAAACTTGTAATTGATGTTTCACAATAAAGTGTAGTGATTAATTTATTCAATTAAAAATGTATCTGAATCTGTTGTAAGAAATGATAGCTTCCACACTCTGTGAGATGGCAATATAACAGATTTGCTCTTTTACACTTAATGATTTTCAATCATGCAGCTAGCAACTTAATGCTGGTTATTTTTCAAATCTGTCTACATAAAAATTAATACTCATTTTCCGTGCTCATCACATCACACCTGAACAGATGAACCAATTTTCCTTATTTTTTTTGGTTGTATTTATTGTTGTCATAAGAAGATTCTTATGAAGAGAAAACCTGGGACAATTGCAGCGAAAATGTGAAAAGGATTTTTTTTTCCAAATGGAATCAAGAGATATAAAGTTTGCGGTGTCTCTTATAAACAAGGGAGCTATTTATGACTCATAACAATCACTTCATCACTTTGTGCAGCATTCAGAGCCCCTAATTGATTTTTAAAGTGAGTCCCTGATTGAGTTTTAATTTGTCAAGTCTATTCTGCATATTTTCAATGTTGTGGTTATTAAAATCATTCCGTATATCCAAAGAATAGAAGTGCTTAAAAATTTGAGCTAACTTGCAGTAACTTTTACATTTAACACTGTATTACTGGTGTTGGTAAATACTACTATTATTTATTTACAATACTTACAGATTGTACATATTCTTCTATTCGAGTTTGCATACCCCACACTTCGAATTTTGCATTGACAACCTTGTAACAGCACATGATAGGTTGGAAAGTATCTCTCCATCCTTCACTCAAAGGCCCACGACCAGACTTCTCAGACTTGAAGAGTTTGGGGTCTTCTGCTTCCTTGTAATGATGGGGCTTAACATCATCAAATGCAATATCAAGATAATCAACTTCCCTAGCTTCCAGCTCTTCTGGCAGTAGATTCAAACACTGTAACATATATGTTTAAAATTAATTACATAATCGTAAATTGTTACTACTTATTAAAAACATATTTGCCAAAATGTGATAAAAGAACATGATCAACCAACAAAATTTCTAATTAGTAACTTAATAACAATGTAATAGATGATTAAATAAAATAAATATATTAAACTATGCAGTCAATTATTTAATTCATTAGTAATTGTTAAATTAGTAATTGTTAATGTAGTAGTTGTTTAATTAGTTCACATACTTACATTTTCATTAGTTCCATTATTATTTTCATATCTTGTTTGAATTGATACAGAAAACTTTGGTAGAAAGGAACACTGTAAAAAATGGAATTCCTATGAGATAACTATAATAAAAAAAATTAACTTCAATTGTGCACTTAAAAAATAGATATTAAAATATTACAATAATTACAATACACAACATTTAAACACTGCTTAACTGTAGTACAATTCATTACATTATTCATTCCATATAACATAGTAAAAAGTTTCCCTATTATCAAACCTTAGTATTTATTGCATAAATTGAGATTGAATAAATGTGTTCTTTGAAATATAATATCTAAAAACCTCCTCCTTTTTTTTCAAAGTTGGAAAAAAATATGAACCATTACACTTTAATAAAAAGCTTTGTAGTAAAAAGTATATTCAACAATGCACAAAATTTTTGTATCAATTATAAAAGGATGAGTCAAATTAATGATGTAGGACATATTTGATATAAGAAAATTGCTCTCCATTTGCATAGCCATAAGAATAAGCACTTAAACAATTAAAATCAAATCACATCACTTATTTTGGATTTGACATGTAGTGGATAATTATCTAGTCACTCATATTGTAATTTATTTTTACGTAGTGTCAAAAGTACATTAGATAAATAAATAAATATCCCTGGATAAGTTACACAAATTGAATCTAACCCCAAAGTATTAGCTTTCTTATGGATGTTAGTCTCAATACTAATACATAGAAATACTTAAATAGATACCAGAATAAATTTAATAAACACCCAAAACAAACATAGATGTTTGTTTGCTTCCTCTCCCCATCAAGAAAGTAAGGTAAGAAGTTAACAGTTACTAATTAAATATAATGAGTCTCATGATTACTTAATGGTTATTAATAATGTTTAAAGTAATAACATTTTTGGACATTGCTTTTTTATTTAACATGTTGTATTATATATGTAAAAATAGTCACAAATTAAGAAGGAAAAATACTTACTGTGTATTCTGTATTCACCAAGTCATGAAAGAAAAAAAAATTAATTTATAGAAACAATTAATAAGGCAACATCTTAACATATATAAATTATGTGACACATTGTTTGTCCGTGATAGACTCCTTAAAATACTTAACCGATTTCAATCATATTTACAAACTGTGTGCAGTTTGACCTAACTTAAAAGATAGGATAGCGTACATCTCAATTTATCACAGGCAAAGCCGCGGGTAACAGCTAGTAGTAACAATATTCCAAATAGGTACCTGTTATTGTATAAGGATAATAGTTCCATGCCTTTTCTGTGACATAAAATATCTTTGGTATAAGACTCTGGATCCAGTATGGTAAATGACTGAAAAAGAGATTGAAAATTTTTATTCATAAGTGGTCTGTATGAGTTTGTTGGGTGGTCATGTTTTCCTTATTTAAATTAAATTATATTAGAAATACTAAAGTGGATACCTACCTGGATAAATGTATCCGTTTCTCAGTAAATTGTCCTAAGCCATTTACCTCATCATTAATTTGTTCATTTGCAATCACTTCGACACCTTCACCATTGCTGGATTGTTCAAAACTATGTCGAGCAATCATGTATAATTGACCTATACGATACTGTAAAGAAAATATAGTGTTTTTAATTCAGGTAGGTTTAAATTAATGCCAAAAAATAACTATCAACTATACAAAACTAACCTCTTCTACCGTTATAGGCATACAAATTCTATACTCCTTAGTGAGAACCATGATATCTTTAAGAAATTTAGAGTTCTTAAACTATAGATCCTTATTATTCTTGTTTGTGTAGTCAGAAATTATTTTTAAATGTTTACACTTAAAAATTCAATAGATCAGAACAATTATTTGACAAATGACAATTGTGTAAATTGACCACAGAGTAGTGATTTGCTCATATTCTGTTATCAGTTGAGGCACAGATTACAACACGGAAAACTATGAGGAAATATATTCCAAAGAGAATATAATCACTTGATATATTCCTTCTGGGCTCTGGCTTTCCTGGTTGTTGTTACAAGTGAAGGGAAACATAAAAACAAGTAATCCACATTGACAAAACTATACATTTAGTACATTCTAAATCCATGGACAAAACTGAAGTACCTGAAATAGATAAGTAAGAATTTCGTTGCCATAACTTAATGCGTGGTAAGTTCGCAACGATGACCTACATTTTACCCACGATAGCGCAGCATTTCAAAGAACTATCGGAACGTTACTTTGAAATAAGCCGTTATTTCCGAATCCGGTGTTAGCACCTCGTAGAGTATAGGTATATTGTTCTGTGGTGACTACTCACCGGCCGCGAACGTGCCCCTAAATCATAGAAGACCCCGCCACGTGTTATCGTACCCTCCGGACCCAATAACCGCGGCAAACGCTATACTCCCTCCCAACCCTAACACAAATTCACAAAACATCACACTATACCGTCGCCGCCGGTCTCGGTGACGAAGACCTCTCCTGCGCCCGGCGCCTAACGCCGAGCGACGAACCGCCACCATTCGTCCATCAAGTCCACCCAGTAACCAGAACGCAGCACCAAGTCGTGGTACGGTCTCTCGGGAGACAGCCCTTGTTGCTGGCGTTGTAGGTAACAGTCCAATCCATTTAAATAATGATGTATTGGGCTGAGCACTCGGAGAAGTTGTTGTTGTCGCGAGGTTACCAACAAGTTAGTAATTCACAAAAAAATGCCATAACCAGCAGACCCTAAAAGCATCAATCACCTCCATGCAGACCTATGTAGGTATCAACTATCAACCACATAAAATAAACACTCTAATTTCTAAACGAGAGATATTGACTATACATGGTAACTTTACAGGTGGATTATTTTTATGACCCTTATTGCCACTTTATTCAGTGATTGCCAGTTGCGACCCTCTTCAACTGATGCTAAATCTTGCCAATTATAAAATTTTATACAAATTAATTTAAAATACTTAATTATAAAATTGCCAAAAAATTAATATGTATGTAGTATATTATATATTATTACTCACATAATACTACCTAATTTAAATAAACTGAACTAATGATTTTTTTTTTCAATTCTGAATCATTTAAAATTTTTCAATTTTAAATGTACCTACTAAAGAATATACTCTGCCTAACACAGAACAAATATGACTGTGATAAATGATTGTTTTATTCTTGTTTTGAATACCATTTTAAATTTCACCTGCACTTTATAGTCTGTAGTACTAGTTCTTATTAAATTCGGTTCCTCCATATACTAAAATACCCACCAAGGGTCCGAGCCTTGTCGTGGCAGGGGGGCTGAGTAACTGGGGTCGAGCTGGGGCCCCGGTGAAACTAATTCGGACCAGGGAGGGCACTCCTCAGTACCCCTCTCTGACCAAGAAGGGACACGAGGAGCGCACACAGGGTGGTGGGCCCTCGGGCCCGCGTGGGTTGGCGACTTTCAGGCCTGTGGATAGGGGGGGCGGGCTTTCCATCCATAGCCTGCCCGGTCTATATGGGGTTNNAGATACGGGGGTGCCTGTCGCCACTGGAACCCCCGAACAATTGATGGTTTGCGGCCATCTGTTCAGTGGGGCCGCCCGATGTAGATCGCCAGATCTAGCGCCGCCGGGGCTGTGGATGTGTGCGAAAGCGTTCCCACAGCCCTGGTACCTGGCGAAGGGGTGGACACCGTGGGGTTTTAGTCAGTAGGAGTCTGACATAAACCACCACTTCCCCTGAAAGTGGCGGGTATCCATGATGGATTTCCCCACGAAAAAAAAAAACAATATATACTAAAATAGACTTATTTGGATGACTTGAACTAATTTAAGTATAATTATTTTAGGACAAAACAATTTTATAGAAATAATAGCAGTCCCACTTGACTTCAACCCCCTAATTTGTTGTCATACAAACAGCTGTTTCACCTACTGCATCCAATTGTATTTTTTAACCATCCAAGAACCCATTGAAATGTACATATTATTCAACCAAATTGCTTAATCTATTTAGGACTTGGTGACAAACACATGTAATTTATTGTTTCCCATGGATTTTAAAAATTATAGGAGACATAGTTAAGGAATTTTGTTGTAATACAACTATTATCATCAATAGTCTGCACTCTACAGTATCATTTTTATCAGGAAGCAAGTTAGCAAAAATTTTAAGAGGTGAATAAAAATATTTTTTTTTTGCATGTTATAATTTAATAAATATATTTATCTTAAATCTATGATTTTTTATAACATACTAAATGTTATCTATATTTCTTAAATAGTGACTATTAATATTATAAACAGCCAAAATCTTTTTTAATGAATATACACAGATGCAAGTTCATCATAATTATAAACTCTCATTATAAACAAATCTACTAATGAAACTCCAGCGAGATAATGAAGTCCTGTATTAATTGGCAAAGCTGTAAGTTCAATAAAAGTAGCTTTTCCTGGTTCCAAGGGGCCCAGTTTACGGTTTGATATGCCACACCATAATATACTGGAATCTTTATTTATATTTAGTTTTAAAATTAGATCAAGTGTTCTCTCCGTTGCATTGATTATTTTACATTTGATATTAAAAGGTTCATTCACACAGACTCTACTTGGTAAGTTTTCATATATTACCCTAAGATCCCCAAATTCAGGAGGCATTCTTTGCAATTGGCTAGTTTGAAGTCTCCCTTTTTCTCCCAAATTAGATCTCCATACTATGTCTAGTTTACCAATATTTTTTGCAGCAAGGATCATTTTTATATCTTTAAGAACATTTTCTTTAGGTGTGAGACAATATAAATATTGACAACTCTCTTGTGGTTGTAATAATGTAATATCACCAAAAACAGATGCACCATCATTAATCTCGTTCAAGGATTTTACTGTAAATTGATGAGAACTTTCTAAAGCCACTTGTTCCAGAATAATTGGGCCTGAAGTTGTATTTTGCACCTGTGCTTCAAGAAACACATCATCTGATTCAGCGTTGCAGAATTTTGTTTTGACATCTAAAGGTTTGAGTACTTCAAATTTAAAGAATTTCCTGAATGAAGAAAGTGTGTTATAATTGGACATGTACGTAACTTCACAAACTAATATATGGGTACCCAAATCTTTCACTTCATGATGAATTACATCACTTAATGTTTCATCCATATCTAACATTACAGGTGCCTTATTTTGTGTTGTTAATGGAATCCTTTGTAAATTTGTTTGCAAGTCAGCTTTGATAGAAACACTCTGTACTGGCTGATTGGTTTCATTATGAACACATACATAACAAGAAAATGTTTCACCTAAATATATATTACCAAAGCTTTGAGGTAATAAAAGAAATTGACCAGCAGCAAGAGTTTCCATCTGCACAACCGCTGTAGCATCATCTTTTAAATAGTTATTTAATATGTTACCTGGCAAATCTTTGAAATCACAAGTAACAATTTTCGGACTGATCAAAGCAGGCTTAGTAAGTCTCATTACTTTTAAAGCAACCAAATGCTCAACTACTTCTTTTGTTTCCATCTTCTTCTAAAAATAATGAAAATACCTGGCGCAATATTTGCATAAGTAGTAGTAGAATAGAATAGATAGAGTTATTTATAAACTACCTATTGAAAGTTGCACCTTAAAAACTGGTTTTGGCAAATTTTTCAAAATGTCCATAGAATAGTAAAAATAAAAAGTGGGTCCACAATAGTTACTAATTTGAATAATAAAATTTTCAAAGAACTAAGATGTTTACTTCAGAATTAAAAAATATTTTCTATTTTTCATAAAAATTGACCGGAATTACATGACTAGGAAAGGAAATGTCAACTGTCAAGTGTCATTTTCGATTTGACAAGTGATGTTTTTTGACAAACTGACTTGAGACAGATTAATTATATCAGCTCAATACCTATGTTAAAACCACAGAAATAGGAACTTAGAGGTCAATGGTTAAAACTAATAGATGTTTAATAACTAATAGAACTTTATGCGGAGTATTCACTAAACGGTCACGAGCAATCTTTCCGAGCGTTTCTGTGGCAACAGGGTGCTCATTTCGTATCTTTTTACTGATGATCACTTGGTAAAATGAAGGTACATCAAATAGCTGTCAAATGACGTGTTTTATATTTGCTATCATCTCCTGTGACTAACATAAATACAATGGAGATGGCAAAT
>NJDD01009923.1:28783-41025 GCA_002245505.1 Calephelis nemesis
TATATAGGTTTACCAAAATTTAAGGTACCAAATGTTGGCATCCCTAAGTGAAGTACATTTTTATTGGAAGCACTGAGCCAAATTGCATGCGGACTAATCAAAAATTAACAGGGACTTTTGCTTGAAACATCGACTACTTAGACGATTAAGAACTCTGTGCTGGGAAAAAGAGTTTATATATTCCCTGGCTGGCACGTTGGCCCGCTGACAGAAGAATGGCGTTTAGAATATATAGAAAAGAATTTGACTATTGATATAATGTGTTTATAGTAAAAAAGGGTTAACTGTTAATTATTCATTTGAATTGCATTACAAACGTTATTTAAAATATCCTCCTGGTAAATTTATTTTATACAAAGCAGACAAAATACACACAATCTTGAGTAGGTATTTTTCACAAAAGAATTTTTGTATAAGAAATGTATAAACTCAAAATTTTACATTTGGTATCCTCGTACTGTCAAGATAGCAATTTAAGGTTAGATGTTTTAATTGAAATATTTTAACACCAGTATTTATTGTCATAATTCATAATGAGTCCTTTATAATGTTGGGATAGACTATGTAGGTCCAATCGGCTAAACTCGACATGGCTATTATATTCTTATTATGTACTAGAAAATGCCTTTGTTTTTTAAAAACCATGACACAATATCAATGAGTCCATAATAAATAAAGTGCCATTTTCAACCTTATTTTCAAACCATACAGACTCAACGAAGCACCATTTTTAACACGATAAATGCTTTAGTAGAATTTAGTAGGTAGATTACTACATGTTTACATACATGTGCAATATTTTTTCAACTTTCATACACTTAAATTATGTATAAGCAGATGAATCAAACCTATTTTTGTTAACAGAAGCAGAATAACAATGAATATTAAATAATGTCATATAAATTTGAATTATATTTGTTACGGGTCGTTTTTTAGACCCGGTTCCTATATTCAACGAACCGTAATACGTTGTTAAAACCATTTGTTGTTCATTTATAAGTAACGAAGCGTTGCTCATAGTTAGTTCCACAAAATGCTTTGAGTAATCAATAGACAAACGACCGTTGTTAGATTTTTTTACTATTCGTACAAAAAAACTACCGTTCGTAAGCAGTGACAACCAGTTTCTTGAATATAGGAATCGGGCATTAGTCGGTAACTTTCTAACCTTCTACATTCACATTTACTTGTTGGATTCCTTGATTATTAGGCTAGTTTGAAAATGTCTGAAGTTGTCTTTTTTATGTAATAAAATAGCGGACAAGCACTTTGTGACCATCTTGATAGTAAAAAACAACCATAGCTTATAAACACCATAGATATTATAGGTCGCTGTCCTGTGGTCAGGGAGCCTATTGAGCAAGTCTACCGGTTACACTACCATCCAGACCAGAATACGACAGTGTCACACAGCAATGACTGGAGGAATAGGTAAGGCGGTGGAACCTTACTCGGAAAAATGGCTGTACAGCACTCCACCACCAGTAGTCTTGTTGGTAATAAATAATAACGCATTTAACCTTTGCTCGCCTCTTACGAACTGTTAAAAATAGTCTAAAATGACCATTTTGTAAAAAAAATTAGTTTGCGATGTCAACAATTAGTTGCCGACTAATGAAGCTAGTCAAGTCAACCTTTAATTACGCAATTTAAATTAAGCAACTCGGAAAAAATCTTAAGGTACCGCACCAGAAAAATTAAATTCCAAAAATTTTATTTAGCTAACTATATACAACAAAAGACTTAAATTATTTAATACTAACACATAAATAAATCACGAAATCGTCTGGTACAAAAGCTTTCAGATTTTAATTATACCGCTTTTTACATAACAAAACATGTTCTTAGAAAACATTATGATAAATAAATATAAATGTTGTGAACCCAGACTCTTTTTATAAATCAACTGAATAAACAGTAATTAAAATAATAATTCTGGAGTAATTAAAATTTAAGACCGCCAATATTAGTCGATTTTGTAAAGAATAATTTTTAATTCTAATGTCAGAATTGATGTCTAAATATTAACAGAGAATAAAACAGTAATATTGGTAAATATTTATTTGAACCATAAAATATCATTGATTATATCATAATGTTTTCTCATGATGATCCATTTGACATTTCTCATACTCAGAATGTCATCAAATGCAGCCCCAACCTCATGTAGCTCTATCGTACACAAAAAATATCAGGGGTACTATTTTTAAACTGTCACCACATGATTTCGATATCATTAGTGAAAATGTCACTTGACACTCAAAGTAAGTAAAGAACATATTTTATCACCAACGACATCGACATGATATGATGTGATAATTCAAAAGAGCACTCCCAAACAATGAAACGAAAACAATGTAAAATGTGGTCATTTGCCGCAGTGATGAAATTGACGAGTTTTGGCGCCATCGAGAGAAAATATGGTCGAAGTTTTTTCATAATTATTGAATTTCGTGTTAATATTGAGTGAAATTTGTCAATTTTGGTGGCATTTTGTACAATTTTGTTCAGTGAAAGAGCGCAAATGAAATAATTATTAAGAAATTGGCGTATCGTGTATTTCCTCATTGCCGCCAAATCTCATTACAGAGCTTGTGTAATGAGCCACCGCTTTACCCAAGAGCCTGACATGACTTCCTGACGACTTATGACTGATGACTAATTATAATTAATTGAAAATGATATAAAATTTGATGCAAATTTCTACTTGACTAATGGCTAAATACTAACGTGAAGGCCAAAACCTAAAGAAAGAAAGAAAGATGAAATTGACGATAATTTAAAAATTATATAGATAGTTATAAATCAGCCAAAATTGTCCAATCAGTATTATTAAGTAATATTCTTGTAAAATCAAACCCTGTTTATCACTAATGATATCTAAATCACTTGGCGATAATTTGGAAATTGCACTCCAGATCTAAGATTACACTCGAAAAGTGTTTTCGTGCATCATCCATTTCCAAAATTACAGAACTAAGCTTGTAAACACTCATAGCCGAAAACACTGGTAAATACTCCGTGCGAAGGCTACCTTGCCGAAAATAATTTAGTGTGGTCACGGGGGTACGGTTAAGGTTTTAAGAAAGCCCTTTTCCTAAAATTACAATTCCTAAGCAGCCAAAACTAATAACAATTCAGTATTTAGATGAAGTGAGGCGACTTGATATTATGATTATTACATGCGCTTGCACATTGCACCCAAAGTTAGAGTAGGTGATTTTATTCGCGATCTTATGTAGATTAGCCTTAATATCTTCTATATTTTTCCCATCATCTTAAGAACTCATGGTGTCTCATTTTTCGCGTGTGCTCGAGTCTTATAAAATTTCTCTGGTGATTTATTTTAACTAGTGTTTAGCACTTGTATAACATCATAATAATTTGTGACGAAAGGAACGTTAGGAACGTGACGAAAGCAATCGCAAATTAGAAATGGCACAAAATTTATTTCCATGAATTTCGCGACGATGATCATTCTTATCTTGTTCTCATATGTGATCGTGCCAAACCTAATAATCAATCTGTAAGCATATGATTAAAAATAACGGTGGATGTTCCATGGTATAGCGGAATCAAAAAAACCGACTAAACATTTTGGCACGACTCACATTTACAATGTTGATAATCTGGAGATGTACTGTCAGGCATAAAAGTTGATGCAGATTTTTTCATTTATTGTAAATAAAGTTTTAAAGCTTTTGCAACTGATAGTACCTCCTGTATACGAGTAATTGTTAAGTAACCTCTCAATTATTTAATTATAATATAAGATTGGTGGGAGTTGCTAAGTTTAACTGTTACATTTTTGCCATTTTCAGAGAGATTCCATAAACCGATGGCCCGTTTTCAAAAAGAAACGAACAAAACTCAAAATGTAAATATAATCTGCCTCTGATAAATCAATCATTTTCTGTTAAGAAACACATACACCTGGGATATGTTTTGTCAATTTTACATGTTGTGTTAAGCAATTTATCGTTGATATACCGTTTATGGTATTCAATACATACGTAATATATTATAGGTGGGTCACGGTAAGAAAATGTACTACAGTTACATGTGATTTATGACAACTGTTTTAAAAGATCTTGGCAACAGAATTCTATCCCTATCCCTATTGAAGGCAAATCGTAACTTGCCATCATTAAAATGTTCAAAAGAGGAATATTATCTGTTATTTCAACTCGACAAGGACTATTCATTGTCGCTTTAAATGCGAGTGTTCTTGAGGATATTACACAGCCAAATTAAATGTCCCATCAACAAAACACACGCCAGCGTAATTTTTGTACCTAGAGGCAGTTGATTAAAATAATATTTAAATGGTTTATGAAAACTTGTACAAACTCTCACATAGGACTACTTTCTCATTCCTAAAAGTACAATCAAATACTAACGTAACGTTGTTCTTAAAGAATTGAAATATTGAAAAAAAAAAGTACCTTCACCGCCGTATTACCTAAGATGTAGAGATTGAAGAGGCATATTTTAAAATATTGAAAATTTTAGATGTACTTTTTGTTGTATACAATTTCATTTAATCCATACAAAATATACACAATGAACTGTCGATTTCAAATATTAAATGGCTATTACATCTATCTATCGATCTATCAACTATTTATTATGTTTCACAACAACCATAATATACGATCACTATTCAATTTGTTGAGGTCTCGAGTTTCTTTATTTATGACATTTCAAAAGTACTGTTGCTCAATTTAAGTTTTATTACTCACTAGCTGTCCCGGCGAACTTCGTTTCACCCGTTCAGTATGGGAAATAATTAAGTATTGTTTTTCCCAGTTTCCTTGCAACTTTCCCAGTTTTTCTCTTCATAGGAACCTTCTCCTGATAATAATTAACACAATAAAAAAAAATTAGCCAAATCGGGAAAGTCGTTCGGAAGTTATGCGCTTACCAACACATTTAGCGATTCATTTTTATATTATAGATTATTATAGGCTCCATTAAGACTAATAAAAGCTACCTGAAGATTGTATTTAAATCATGCTACACGTTTTTCTACTAGCATAACCTCAAAAAGATCTAAATATAGGGCAATACTAGGCTTTACAGTGTTCTATACACTATTTCAATTTTAAAGTGATAAGTCCTGTCCGTTTCGATAGTAAAACGTGGAACAAATGTTTGTATTTGAATAACAACCGCTGTACGTATCAAATATTAGCTAAGAAATGTTATTGCTGTACTGATTCATATGTACTGAGTTTGGTAAGCTCAACATTAGGACGTTGAGCTATGTTAAGTTCATACATAAAAAGAAGTGTTAGAAATACAATACTATTCCTCAACCATGTATGGAAGAAAGATTAGTCAATAAGTACCACTTAAATGAGATTCACTGTATTCTATAGAATTTTGGTTGAAATTTTTGCAAATAATGGCGGAGTGATCTAATACGATTTAAATTAAATAACTTGGTCATACCAATTTGGTTGCCAAAAAAAATTCAAACAAACCGGGCTACATTTTCTTAAGGTACCCTCTTTTACATACTTTATCAACGTTACATTAATACAACTGGCTTCATTTATTAATTAGTTTAACAATTATCTAAATTTTGTTCAACAATACATATTCTAATAGTAACAAATGCTATCCATACACACATAGCATCACGTCTGTAGTGAAATCTTAGAGCATATTATTATAGAGTGCATATAATTATAAACAATATATCGAGATGCTTCTGGAATTATGATAAATGTTATTGTTTTGCCATAAAAATTTTAAATAATAAACAGTATAAGCCAGTTTGAAATAAAAACAAAGTCGTTTTATGAAATTTAAGCTACTTTGTGAAGCATAAAAACTTTTTAATAGCGTCCAAATGATACTCACTTTTGTACAAAACAAAAGCCTTTCATCGCTTTCTAATGCATGAACAAGAAATCAAAATTTAAATCAACTTTTCTATTTATGCAATTAACACACTTAATAATATATGCTCTAAGGGTAAAAGAAACTGACATACAAAGACAACACACGCATTTCAAAACAAAATATCACTGAGTGACTAGTGTACTACTGTCGTCGTTTAAGTATTAAGAATTTGGATCAGATCTCGTGTACATCAATTAACCTTTTAGTATTACACTTGAAAAAATTTCGTATTTTTTGGTGTCGTTTCAAATAAAGTTCGAATAAACTCTAAAATCTAAAAATTGACGCCTAATGCTCATAGTGCCACGATTGCGAGTAGCACCGTTATATCGTCTGGCTTGCCACCTGTAAAAAAAAGTAGGTTAAGTTAAATTTTCTAAGATCAGGGGGGGTTACCATAAGCTTTAATAACAGTATTATTTCAATAATACTTATTGTCATTGGAGAAAGGCAACCTTATGACGCATATCATAAAGTTGATAATAAAGGCCGGACATTTAGTAAGTTGGAAATAATACTGCTATAGGCGTTCATGGTAGGGTCCCAGGGGTCTGATTCCGTATCTTTTTAGTGATGATCACTGGGTAAAGTGTCAGATCAAATAGCTGTCAAATGACGTGTTTTGTATTAGCTATCTTCCATTGGATTTCTGTTAGTCAACGGAGATAGCAAATCTTTGACAAGTATTTGATGTAAACTTTACCTAGTGATCATCACTAAAAATAATATACTGAATAGCCCCGCAGGTCTAAGTTCAAGGGCCTTATATAAAAGTACTGTTTACCCTATAAGATAGTAAGGAGTTTAAGGCAGACCCTGAGCAGGCATGTGCAATAACTTCGCGATATTGACACGAAAATGCTAAGTTGAAGTTTTCCCCGTGTTGCTCCGGGCTCCTTTGCAGAACAGACCATCTGCCTTTCTTGCTAGGCAGCTCGTAAAAGGCGAGCATAGGCTTATCATCACTAACACCGTGACATCTGACTAGGTGGTAGAGTTTCGCAGCGACTCGCCGGATTGGTACCACCGCCTTACCTATTCCTGCCGCCAAACGTCATAGGGTAAGGTAGCCGGTAAACTTACTTTTGCTCGAGGCCTAACAACCTGACCTAAAAGTGCCAGGTACAACATTTTGTAGAAGGCCCAGAAAGCGTTGACTTAACGTCGTGAAAGACGACATGAGAGTCTCGCTTTGGAGTCTACCGGGTGCAAAACGAAGGAAAAAGATTGGGAATGCCTCCTATAAGCAAAAACAGTTTGAGGGTTTTAAGCTAACAGACATCTTTCAATGTCTCATAGCCGAAAAGGCCTAAACTTGACACTGTGAAAAAGGTGACAATTTAGCAAAAAACAACAAATGTGTAGGATGTAGAAAATTAAAATAAAAAGAGCCTTTTTTAATCAAATGAAAATAAAATAGTGTATAGGCGCCATATATCTCCAGGAAAAGAGTGATTTGTGGCTAAAGGCTTTGGGGACGTCTAGTGCAATAAAACTCCTGGATCGACGCCAAAATCAGTATCTTGTCAGCCTTGTTTAAAAATATTTACAAACAAACATCGCCATAAAGAATCCTATAACGCACAAAGCCCTCAATATCCACATGGTGTTTTTCGCAATGGCCTGCATTAACTGTACAACATAACAGCGTTCTATGTTTGCCACATTTCATACTCGAATTCTGTTGCAGCAAATTTACTAACATCATCAATGCCTAACAGCATCGTTTTCTTTGCAGAAAACTGTCGACAAACCCCGCAGCTTTTTTATACTGTAAGAAGGCGAACAGGCAGGCGGCTCTCATGCTATCATTAGTGATATGAGGATCTCAATAGATGTCACTTGTGCTTCACTGTCTTATGACCGGATCTTGGGTCACATCTGCAAAGTCTACAGTCTACAATTACTAGAGGGCATTGTAGACGGCAGACTGTTAAACAGAAACAACAATGGCACTAGCGTTAAAGCCATAAGAAATATGTAAAACGATGGTACCAATCCGAACCAGCTGCTACACAGCAATATGACTGAGTGCACTGGCGGAATAATCCAGTAACACAAGAAGGCAATGTGGACGTCACATCTCCATCGCCACTACTGATTTTGCCAATGCCTAATCTCTGCTCCCATCCAGTGTTCACTTTATCTTGGTCAAGAGCCTTGAATGCTGTAGTAAATGATTACTTACCAATAGCATCAATGCCATTCTGTCGCGCACTCTTCGCAAACGGCGACATGTAACATCCATCAAAGGACAAATTCCTCGCCATCCACGCGATCGAGTTCGCCACAGCCTGCAACCGCTGCGCGTCATCGGCGACGCCCTGTGCCCGCTTCATCTCAGCCACAAGGACTGTTTCTGGGACGTTGTCGAAGACACCGTCTGTCGCGACAAGGATCACATCTCCGCACTCTACTCGAAACTCGGCCGTCTCCGCTGATTCTGGCCTGAAATTTCACAAATTTTCACTTTTTAGTTAAATAAAGCACGTAATATTTATAGGGTAGACGGTTGATATAGTAAGGTTATCGAGATTATTTATATGATATAATATATTGCAGGCTGCAGAACTATTCGCAGAGCTCTACCATTTACTAAGTGACAATGGAGTTAATGTATAAAACACTTACTTTAACTCACAAAGTGCCTGCGTTAGTATATTTAATAGTATATTTTATAGCCTATAAAGTTTTTGCTGACTTCAGAGCCCTTACCGTGAGTTCCTATAGATTACGTTCCATAATCTAAGCAAAGAAATCTATAGCAATTTTGATATGAACTTTAGTTTTCTTATTTACCTGTAGAGGCACTGTTTAAAGTTTACATACAAATGATTTACGGAGACGATAGCGAGTATAGTGCCGCAAACTCTTGGTAAGAGTTCAGTACCTAGTTGTTTAACTGCAGTTATTTTATTGCATACGAGACTTCAAATACCTAGATTAAAACTTCTGAACGAATAAACCTGTTTTATTTTATGTAAGCGACCAGACAACAATCACTCGGGTCCCTGATGGTTAAGAGACAACCGTAGCCTAAAGGCAACATGGATGTTACTGGTGCGTCGCTGTCACCGTCTACTCTACCCTCTGGACCGGAACATAACAGTCACTATGGTGGCAGGAAAAGGCAAGGGGATCCTTACCTGGGCAAATTGTTACACAGCACTTGACCACCAGTTGTCTTATTGGTAATGACATATATAACCTGTGCTCGCCTCTTATAAGCTCCCGAGAGTGGTAGATGGCCTCTCCTACTTAGCGGATTCGGACCTTAAAACTTCTTAATATTGGGATAACTATATTATGTACCAACAACGTACAATAAACGTTTTCAATGTTTTTTTTTTCTCCTGAGATACAACAAAGTCACGTGCACATACCAAGCTAAATAAACCGTGTTTACATCGTGTGGTATTGAATAAAAAATTATATAAAAACCACATTTCAACAGTCATTTCGTTAGAGAACGCTAAAACCTGGCAAATGCCCAATCGACTAAAAAAGCTAAAATTAGAACTTAAAATTACACCAACATTATCAGAGGAATGAGCACATGACCACTATTTATGACAAAACGACTTAAAACTGCGGTCTTATGACTTGATGGTGATACATAAATATTCACTATAAAGTGCACTAAAATAAACATTGTGACGCCTAAAGATATACATAATTATATCGAGCGGCGAAGTCGTGAAAGCGAAATTATCGAATTCATTTACGAAGGCTTGTTAAAAACGACGTTCTAAGTCATTTTAGCACAATTGTGTAGGAACTTGTGTGTTTGAGCAGTAATTTAATGATGTACGTACATAATAATAATTATTAATAACAGTAAAAAAGTATCTTCACGCCCATATCCCCAAAGAGATAGGCAGAGGCACAACCAGGGCATCTACGACTAGCCGAAGACAATAATAAGTCCCACAATGCATTAGGTTGCAACTTATCACCAAACGGGTATATATCCAATCCCGGACAATTTTTTTATTAGAAAATGGAAAAAAAAGAATAATTAAATTCGGTTCGTAATCGCTTAAACAACAAAAAATAGAAAGTAACACGCAGTCGAATTGAGAAACACCTCTTTTTTTAAATTGGTGAACTTTTTTGTTCACCAATAATAAATATCTAATAATAATTGAAATAAACGGAGACATGCTTTTGTCATCAGATAATTAAAACAAAAATCAGATAATTAAATTGAGTGTCTGTTATGTTATAATATTTAATTTATCGCATTTTACTACATGCATTATTATGTACCTACGGTACATAATTGTAGCAAACAAATATTTTTTTAGCCTGTTCCGGCTACTCTCTGAAACGGTTGGACTGATGTTAATGGCAGGTAGCTGATATAACAAGAAGTTACTTATCTACTTTTATTTCAGTAAAATTCTAAATTTAACAAATAAGGTATAACTTTTTTTTTGTTAAATTCTACACGGACGAAGTCGCGGACACAGCTAGTATCTACCTACTACTAGTTTTTTTCAATCGTATTACTCATCGTAAATTTTTGGCATTCGTCCCGGGTGTCTTTAAAGAATAAAGATCAACAATTTTTCTGCTAATCTGCTCATAAAATGAAAACTTCAGTTCATTTGTCACTAAAACCATGACTGACAAAATGGCAAAGATTTGCGACGTCTGAACTTATACCACCACCAACTACTCCTGGAAACCTAACGTCAGTGTTCGCTAGTATTGTGTTCCGGTTTGAGAGTTCGGTATCATGCAAGAGGCTTATCACCTAACTAGGTTGACAACGCACTAATACCTCTTTTGGTGTCTACAGACCACGTGCAACGTTTAATAAAAATGTTTTTACTATAATATATTTCGTATAAATCCTCATTAAACGTTAAATTGTTCTATATTTCTCTGCAAGACTTCAAACCAACGTCTAACGGTAGATTTCAGATTTCTAATCTTGCCGAAACAATGTCAGTGTCACGAAGCAATTTTTCACAAGACCACATCAAAGAAAGCGACAAAATCAACACCGTAACGAGTTTTTATATTAAACGAATTCAGAAGAATGACCCTAATATATTTACTTCAGTATTATCTATATATTAATACGTGATGCCAAAACTTTGGACCCCTTTTTACGAAAATTGCGCGTACGGAGGAGTATGAAATTTGGCACATTTATGGTTTATGTGTAGGAGAAGTGCAGAACGCTAATATTTTTCAATAATGATGCTTATAAAGTACATTCAATCAATAAATAAAACGTTACCCACACTACCATGCATTTGACACACACAAAGAAATATAATGCTATGACGATAAAAAATCACAGATGGCGCACTAACTAATCAGGAAACAAAGTAGTTGGTCTTGAAAAATGAAGATGGCGTTCTTTTAAATGAGATATTAAAATTTGGATATTAAAATAATAAAATGGTCGAATTTCGACCAATGGGCGACCACTTGTTTCTGTTAATTCTAATAACATGAAATGAAGGGGGCAGTTTGAGTGGCTGCTGTTCTTTGGATATCCAAAGACTTTCTCACAGTTGCAGAAACTAATGCGAATTTTAACGTTCGGTTTGGATCCTTAGCAGTTACTACCTGTATAATCCAAGACTAACACGAAAACGCACACACATCCAGATGACCGGTGTTGAAAAACAGAATGTTAAACATATACCCCCTTAATAATAAAACTTACAAGCCCGTTGATCTGGTGTCTAACTTCACTTTTGCTAACAAAAAATGAAGTTATACACCAGATAACGGGTGCAAAGGTTTTATTAGTAAGAGGGATAGTATAGAAAAATGAAAAAGAAATTTATCACAGTTTCTACTTTTGTAGGAGTCAAGGTATGAGAGAACATGTAGGTAGATAATGTATAATTCTGATAATGTATAAGTCTGCGACATCGTCTGCATATTAGTTAATTAGGTCTGCCAGGGGAACCCGATGAGATAATGGCATAAAATGTGTGTATTAGCAAGTATTATTCCTTATTTTTTATTAGTAAAGATAAGTATTTTTATCGCCTTTTGTGCATTTTTACCTTCTCGTGTATTTTGTGTATTTTTGTTTTTTTTACGTGCAATAAAGTGTTAAATAAATAAAGAAATAAACAAAAAACAACGTACCTTACTTTTAAAAACTTAATAGAGTATGAATAAACAGACGACGTGCATTATATTAATGTTTTTAATTTACGCAAGTATCAAGTTTGGTAAGCCGTACTAGAAAACCTAGGTCATATCGAATGAATAACGATACGCCTCGTTGGTCGAGTGGCTAACGTACACGCTTAACTACATCGACCAAAACACGAGGCTCGGGTTCGATTCCCGACGGG
>NJDD01009923.1:51471-93799 GCA_002245505.1 Calephelis nemesis
CCCCCCGAGAGGGAGCCAGCCCGCGGAGGAGGGGGACGGGCTTTCCATCTAGCCCGCCCGAGCGAGATGGGGTTGCGGCAGGTACGGGGGTGCCTGTCACCACTGGAACCCCCGAAGTGGTGCACGCTGATGGATTTCAACACGTTAAAAAAAAGCTCCTTTGCAGAAACGGCCATCAGGCTACAAGGCAGGCAAAAGGCTGGTCCGGATTGGTGCCACCGCCTTACCTATTCCTGCCGCCTCAATGTTAGTTGCTTGATGTTGCAGAGTTCCGTTTCGTTAGGCTAAGGTAACTGATAAACTTAATTTTGCTCGGGGCCTATAACCCCGGCCTCCAGTTGGCAGTGCACCATTACAACCTTTGGTGTCTGCTTGTTTATGCTCTATATTCTAATATTATTAAAAAAAACATGACAAACAATAATATAAACAACAAAAAAACAATAAAATAAAAAAAACAAGACAAAGAAAGTTTAGAAAAAAGGAATCTGGTTTAAACAGGCTTCAACACCATGACGAAAATGTTATGTGTTTACGTTTTCAGTTGGATTTTTATTAAAGGTTGTCACGTTGTGGGTACTTATAAAGAACATTCCATAAGAACCACCAACGTTCCTAGAAAAACAGAAAAACAACGCATCGTACGATGTCCCCTCTCACACTCCTCCCCCCGAGATTTTAGCGCGACGTATAAAAGCCCTAACCAACACGAGGCGTGATCTCAGATTCTATCGGGACTTTCCTAGCGAGGTCGCCTTTGCAACAATTACTAAAACAAATTAAATACTCGTATAAGGCTACAGTTAGCCAATAAACTTAAAAAACAAAAAGAAACCTACAAACCCGTCTTAGGTAAGAAACTTCTATTAATTCAATTTGCTACTGTGCTTATACATGTATATATATATTTATTTATTTATTTGAATAATGATTTATGTATTTATTCAAATGTATGTTTATCCAATTATAGTATAAACTAATTCCTCTTTAGCAGACCAGGCGACATTCTTACGCAAGAGCGTACAATGCAATGTATACATATATTATGTACTTTTCTTCTGTGTCATTCAGGGGGCTGTTTCCAAATTGAATATTGTGAGAGATCTGCAAATGTAGATTCTCCTATTCCCGTCGATGTCCTTTTGGTACCTCCCCCCTGACTCCTGCTTTCGACTTTCAGGGTTCCTAGGTACGGCTAAACTAGCCCTTACCATTGACTGAAAAACCTGCAAGAGATCGGACCACATTAACTCCCTCTGGTTGGAACAACACTCGGCATTCTGGTTGGAACTTCGTCGGGGGTTGCTCCGAGGGTTAAAACAAGGATCCACCAAAGCTAAGGCTCTCTTTCTCCCTTTACCTACCATATATCAATCATAAGGTTTCCCAAGAACCTACGACCTACCACCAATTAAATGGTCCGTTAATTTGGTGCAATACAGATTCTTTCTTTATGACATTCTTTTATTTTTTTTCTCACGCAATTCTTGTGTAGACCTCCTCTAGGTCACAAGGTATCTGTCGCAATAATATTATATACTAACTGTTGCCTGCGGTATCGCTATGTGGGATAAAAAGCAGCCTTTCTCCTTTTCCAAGGTCTAATCTATCTCTATGCCCAAAAAAATAATTAAAAAGATTCAACTGTTTTGACGTAATAGTGAAATATACACATTTTCACATATAGCATATCAGGGTATCATAACGGTATTTCACGACGACCCTTAAATTTACCTATGGATATACTTGAATTACAACAGAATACTGGACCCTGATGTAAGGCGGCACTACCGGGGGTAGAAATCATAGCTGAGGCCAACCAAAGGTAGAAACCAACTTCGTCGTTAGCTGCCCAATTCGACAAGTAAGCCATACGAATATTATAAATGCGAAAGTGTGTTTGCTTGTCCTTCTTTTAAGTCGCTGGTATATTTTTGTGCGTGGAAATAATTTGGAGGCTGAAGCCTTACTTAGGCTACTTTTACCGAGTTCCCGCGGGAGACCAAATAACTTCAGTACGCTGGTCCGGTTCCTATATTCAAATAACAAGGTGCTTTTGCTCACGAACCGTAGTTTTTTGTATAGAAAAACATCTAACTACAGTTGTACGTTATCGTCTGTTAAGTCGAACCATTTTGTAGAACTATGAGCAAAGCAAACTTTTTTTGGCAAACTACCAATGGTTATAATAACGTATTATGGGTCGTTGATTATAGGAACCGAACTTTAACTGCGGGTAACTTATGGTAGAATAAGCAGTCAAATTTCTAGTCCCAATTTAAGACTGGCCGGAATAATACGAATTGGAGTACAAACTTATTGATCGTGCCCCTATTTCTAAATCGAATCTGTTCTGCTGTTTTTTTATTTTAATTAGTAGGATGTCGGTCTTCGCGTGATAAAACTGAAAAATTAAGATTTTTTTCTACGTATTTTTCCAGGATAAAAAGTATCTCATTTTATGCCCAAGATAATAAGGTATAATTATACCAAGTTTCATCGAAATCGAACCGTTAGTTTTCACGTGATGCCTGAACACACGGAAAGACAGACAGACGAAAAAATGTTTATTCACATATTTGGGTTTGGTATCGATCCAGTAACACCCCCTGCTATTTATTTTTTCAATATTTTCAATGTACCGAATTGACCCTTCTACAAATTTATTATATGTATAGATATGATTTGCGCGTTTTAAATATAAACTTCGAATTAATATTTAAAACGCACTATCGTTTTAGGCTTGACTTCATTAAATACAAATTTGGCCGGTACTTAAAAAGTAACCCTGTATATTGTGAAACAAGAAAATATAGACTCGCTTTCCCGGCGAACTTCGTTCCTCCCGTTCAGTTTGTTTGTGAATAATTAAGATATTGTTGTTACCTACTTGTTTCCTCGCAGTTTTTTTCCATTCTCTTATATTTTAACCTTCCTTGGACTTTAATAAATACTTCAAAACCGAAATTATTATTCGTTCGGAAGTCATTCGCGTACATTTCGGCGATTATTTTTTTTTAAATTGGGGAATTAAGACAGCCCAGAGTAGACAGGGGGGAGATAAAACAAAAAGAGATACAAACAATAATTAAACTTATTCCATTTCCTAGCTCGCATTTGCTTCGGATTTGAATGAAAAGAGTAATAAATGTGTAGGAAGCGAAGCAGATCTGTAAGGATCGCGTTACTTGGGACTCGATAATCTCTGCCTACTTCGCAAGAGACTTGACGTGAAGATATGTAAAGTAGTACTATTTAAATTTTGCGCTTCGGCTATATTCGTTAAGCTTCGGAAATTCGAATGCATTTTAAATATATCAATATAGAGTTGTTATTACATAATTAAGGGGCCATATACGCTAAAATACGTCAGCAGTTTACTGTTTTTTTTCATACAAAGCAATCATGGATCTTGGTGACAAAAATACACAAGATTAACATGAATATGCTTTACTAGACTAGTGTCACAGTCTTAATACTAACAGTCGGCCGACTCATGTACTTGCACAGAGCAACGCTGGGGGGAACGCGGGAAGCGAGCGAACTCCATACAGTTTGCGCTCTCTATCTAGAAGGGTTTGCACTCGTTATTTGTTAAAAAATATGTTATAGTGTATTTTATTGTAGTGTAATACTTGCTGTCTTGTAAATTTACAATGGTTTACAGAATGTGTTCCGTTTTTAGTCGTAAATAAGCCATCCGGCTTGCTGACGTTTCGTCCACAACATTTTCATCCACAATGGATGAAAAGACACCGTTTTATTTTATTATTTTTCCACTGTCGATTCGTGCACCATTAAAAATTTTTTTATACAGTCAGATACAAAGCTTTAACAAAATAAAGCGATCCATTTAGGTATATGTTTTAAACTTTTATATATAAATTGATACCTACATCAAAATCACCAATTACTCAAGATTTCATTAAATTTTTTTTACACGTATGATGAAGTTTAGCACATAATAGTTATTAGTATAAAGTTAAAGTGGGTAAAACAAATCCAAATATTTTATGGATAGCATGGTGAAAATTATTTCACTCCTATGTGCGGTACGAGGCATAAAAGATACTGCGAATTATACATTATGAATGATTTTACATTCCCCCCGTGTTGGTCCGGGCTCCTTTGTAGAATAGACCATCTGCCTTCCTGCCAGGCAGCTCGTAAAAGGCGAGCATAGGCTCACCGTCACTAACACCTTGACATCTTACTAGGTGGTAGAGTCTCGCAACGACTCGCCCGGATTGGTACCACCGCCTTACCTATTCCTGCCGCCATAACGTCAATGCTTGCTGTTGACGTGTTCCGGTTGGAGGGTAAGGTAGCCGGTAAACTGACTTTTGCTCGATGCCTTACATCCCGGCCTCAGGTTGGTAACGCACCATTACCACCTTTGGTGTCTCTAGGCGACGTGAATTTCTTACCATCAGGAAATCCGTCTGCTTGTTTGCCTTCGAATATTATAAAAATTTTTTTTAGTTTGAATTGATTATATCTGTGATTAAAAATAGTAAGTAAGTAATGCCAAATCAATGTAGCTGTTGTGACATATACTATATTATGTTTTTTTGTTATTATATTGTTCATTAGCATAAAACTTTTTTATCTGACTGTACTAAACAACTTCAATAATTTGATAGTGAATGAATTGTCGGTGAAAAAAATAATAAAATAAAAGGTGTCGTTTCGTCCATTGCGGATAAAAATTTTGTGGACGAAACTTCAGCAAGACCATCATCGGTTTCATTATTAACTTTACAATTTTTTGTTTGCCATTTTAAAATAAAACTTTTAGATGAAATGTTTAAAATGTTATTATTTGACAACCTTGACCCTTGACTGACTTGCCGTGAGTAGGTATATAAAATGTCGGCATGGATTCAATAACAAAGGAGTTGGACTACTGGTAGGTAGAATTCTCTATACTGTGCTAGTGTTTCCAAAACACGATTCATTTCACTTTGCTCGATAGAAAAAAATCAAAAAGTTAACCCTTTTGAAAGCAAAACGCAAATGTCTACTTCAAATATGAAAATATCGACACCAGATTTAACGTAAACATAGATAAGTACTATACCTAAAAGATAAGTGTTTCAGTTTATATACTTTTTTTTCAAATTACTTTTATAGTGTTAAAAATAGTGATTTGTCGCTTAAGACGTTTACTTTAGAGCGCCTTTGTTCATAGTAATCATGGAAAGGGAGAGCGCGGTGATTGACTCTTCTGGCTAACTGAGTATGGGGCCTTAATCATTTCGCTTAAATATAGATTAGGTCAGCCAATTTAAAAATAAAAGTGTAAAGTGTAAAGCCGAAGCGCATAATTTAAATAGAAGTACTACACATGTTGTACTTTATTTTTCAGTTTTGCAACATTTATGCGACGAGATCTATTTGTCAAATAGTTTAGAGTTTAGACAGTCACAACTCAATAAGGAAATAATTCAATTACGTATTTGGGTCTAGGTTGAATAAATTTAAGATTGTGTTGTGTGAATTGAAAACTGGTTTTTTTCTATTAACCTTTTGCGGTAGAGCGGTATAGAAAGTAGGTATATAGTGATGCGAGTTCTAGTCACCAAACTGTTTTCCTTGAGTATAGGTACAAAACGTAAAATGCATTCTTCTTGATATATTCCTCAATGACGTCACAACAAATTCTCGATCTGCTATTGGTTAAAGTTATTGTGACGTATAAAATACCAAATATAACATAAAATACTATGGTGATTAGTGTTATTTATGTCAGTGAACACGGCATTTTCGTCTTAGGTATACATAGGCAACATATATTTCTTACAATCAGAAATTCGGTATTGCCACTTAAATTTAAAAATACTAGCGGCCCGCACGGGCTTCGCACAGGAAATAATGTTATGTATACATATATACCTTTATCTCCAATTACTTTATAGTAAAAAAAAAACTGCATCAAAATGTGTAGTTTTAAACATTTAAACATGCGAAGGGACATACGACCAAACTCGAGGCTCTACTTTTTACATTGTGTCACAAACATTTAAATGTCTGCATTTCCGGGCTTTATTATTAATAAATTAAACTGATACCTTACAACATAAGCGTAATTTTCTTTTTTTAGATTTAATTTGTGTAACTTATCCAGGGATATTTACATTTATTAATTTATATATATATACTAGCTGACCCAGCAAACTTCGTATCGCTTGACATTAAGGCTTCGACAGTAGCGCAGTCTGTCGGATCCGATGTGAAACATTCCAAAATAAACAACGAATTATTATTAAAAAAAACATATTCCAGAAGACTAAATTGTGAATCTAAACCATTCTCGAATTCCCTTGAACACGCACAAAAACTTTCATCAACATCGGTCCAGCCATCTAGAAGGAGTTCAGTACACACTCACAGAAGAATTATATATAAAGATGAGTGGCCCTCAAAATTCACAACTACTTAACTAAATATCAAACATCAAATGGTCCAATTTAAATAAACATTCAGACAACACATCACTATCAATTTAACCTATAGACAAGGCCACTACAGTTACAATCTTACTAAACATACAGATTAAAATCATTTATGCGATTCACACATGGAAGGTTTAAACCTTTTTTGTTAAACTCAGACATACACAATAAAACATAAATGTCCTAGTCATTATTTTAAGGTAAACATTTCAAGAAGATTTGTCTGCACATATTTTGTTTATTTTTATAATTTATGATTAAAAATGAAGTTGCGAAAAGAAATTGCGAATTGGTTTTGTAGATGTTTTTTGTACTATGAGAATAAATTTAGGCAATTTCAACAAAAATAATAAAAATGTATTATACAGTTACGATTGTAATCTTAAGCCGTTTTATTACAATTTATATCATTACAATACTAAAACTATTATAAAGGTTTAATGCATCTTCTTTATTTTTTATTTTTTGAACCAACTCCCAAAAAGGAGGAGGTACTCCATTCAAACGTATTTATATGACTATTTTCGTTTGTCACACTATTACTAGACCAACAGCCAAATTGAATTTGGTGGTTGTTTAATGAAAGATAGATTATGATTCCAAAGTGGACCATATTAATTTTATCACCATTCGACTGCTGGTTTTTGCGTTATACTTAAAGTTCATACAATTTTCACTTACTTAGATCATTATTAAGTACAACTCTAAAGTTACTAGTAGGATGTTGATAAAATTTATGTGGTATCATTTCAGAATCATTTGCTATCTTTTAAAAACAATGGTGGTACCCATTGAAACAGTTTGTGCAGGTTTTTGCAGTTTTACTGAGCTTAATTATTTATAGGATAATCTCTCATAATATCCATATGGATAAAAAAGGTTAAAGATTACATTAACTGCATAACACAACTTTATTATATTTACTAGGCTAAACAACTGTGTATACAATGGTTAAAGTTAAGAATTTATACTACTTTCGGTTTTAGGAGGCAACAGATGGATTTCGAAAGAATCGTAAGCTTAATAGATTCGTCGCCACTAACGGTGACAAAATTACATTAAAGACTTAAATGGTACATTGCCTAATGCCTATCTTAGGTTAGGTTTAGGTATCTTATGAAGGTATCTTCCCTACTGACAATGATGCACGCTCACCTTGTAACAGTAAGACGGTAGTGCAGCCCAATAATACTCCTGAAGGAGACTGGAAGTATCAAATGGATACAACAGTATCAAGTGTATTAACAAGTGAATTGTAAACAACAGTATGTGACAAATTAGTTCAAAAAACAGTGTATAAGTCATATAACTGTTTTAGTTTAAAAAGAACACATTAAAAATACACAAAAAAAATAAAGCTTATCAGACACACAACTTACACACATGAGCACACACTCTTACACATATACATACAACATTTAAATAAAACCAATACTAATTAAGCACTAAGTCATAACAGTGAGATCATTTCCCAATCGTAATACAGATTTTGACTAGTTTGTACATTTTGTCGAAGCAAATATATTCTTGATCTTGTATTAAATAACATATTCCGCAAATAAATAATTTTCATTTCATTTCATTAAAGTAAAATATAGCACATACCTGTCACTTAATACGTTCCTGTCGTGGCCTGGTGGGGGTAAACTCAGCTGGAATGGTGTATTGAAATAATGCTGTTGTTCGTGGGACCGATGTACCACTCGACCACCTCGTACCACCATGTACCCACTATCACCAATATTTGCAGCACGCATTATACTTTCATCACGATCTAAGATCATGACACATGCTGTACTACTTCCTGCAATTATAAAAAAGCATGCAATCAAAGGCTAAAAAACAGTAAAAGGTCTAAGTACTTAAAACGCTTATATTCAATGTGAAACCTATTTACATTTTTTGTTCTAAACAAATTCTTTACACCAAGAACACAACAATTTTAAATAAGTTTTTGGCATTAAAAATTATAACACATAAATTTTTAATATACATACTGTAATTTGCAAATCAAAGAGGATTGAAAACCATTTTAAAATAAGTCTGAACACTAGAACAAACACGGCAGCAACATTTCTATAACATCTATAGTAACGGTCTTTAACATAAGGAGAGCTGTGCTTTATTGCCATTTCTTATACCATAATGAAAATGGTATTTATAAAAAAGTCTCATGGCACTCAATACTCTCTGCCTACCCCAAGGGACTTGGCGTGAAAATATGTATGTATGTAAATAAAAAAGTTGAGCATAACAATGATCCCTACATTTATTAAAACTTTCTGTACTTAATATCAGTGTTCTTAGTGCCGGTACAAGAAATTTGGTTTCACTTTTGTAATGTTGATGACTTAATTTTCCCTCTGCCTATGACTTTAGGGATATGTGTGTGAAGATATTTACTACCTTACTTAATTTAACAGTAACTAAATGTATTAGTACTATTAAACATTAAAATTGTATGTTACATAAGGGGACTTCAAATGTGTATACTACATTAAAAAAAAGTTAGTTCACACCCATATCTCCCAAGAGGTAGGCAAAGGCACAACCACGGCACCCACGACTAGCCAAAGACACTAAGTATTTAAAGATATTATCAATAATGCAAGTAACAATAACTTCAGTTTAAAAATATAGATATTTACAATGTAAATACTTACCAAGTATTGGTTTCTTGTGTTCTAATAACTCATAATAGGATTTTGCCAGAAGGTCACCTGGCTCTGACATTTTGAAGTGACCCATTTGGACCAACCTCTCACATGTTCTCATGAGATATGACGAGAATTCACCAGGATCAATCCCATACGCACGCCAGCCTCCCACTCCATCTGCCACTCCTTAAAAACATATTTTTTAATAGTATTAAAAGAAAATCAAGCAGCAAATATTACTCCACATTTGTTTAAGACAAAATTTCATATATAAAATTTTTTTTGGCCACATGACTGTTGTAGTCTTTAGCTTATCAACACTACCACCTACAAGTCCCCTTATATAAATATGTTTATTTATTTCAATATCTTAATCATATTATATATAAATTATGTGTTACATTGTTTGTCCATGATAGACTCCTAAATTTGATGGATTTTAATCAAATTTACACACCGTGTGCAGTTTCACCTAACTTGAAAGATAAGATAGCTTCCATCTCAATTAATTGTGGGCGAAGCCGCAGGTAACAGCTAGTAATAAAATTAATCAGAAACTTCCAATATAATATTGCAAATATTATAACAAAATCTTACTTTAAAAATTTTAGGTATATATTAAATATAAATGTGAAACCAGGCAGGTCTGCAAAGATTTGGCACTGAATACTTTCAGTCTATCCAGAAAGGGACTTGGTGTGAATATATGTCTGTATGTATATATTGTGGTATTTACTCAAAATAAAGTCACCACCACATAAAACTAACAAACTGCCCTTATTTGACCCATAGTTTTATCATTTAACAAATAATATACCTAGACTAAAATTGTAATAACCATGATTTGAAAATAATAACATCATTAATAATATTATCATAGTTATTTTCATTTATTTTCATGTATTATCAATTTAAACAGTTTTTAAACTATCTTAAGTCTGATTATTTCCACATTTTATTACATAAAAGATATTTCTTTCTCAGACACCATACAGTTGGTTCTTGTGACAAGTCCATAAAATTCAGTAAACTACAACCAAACCAGTAGGGTCACCCTTAAATCTTGATTTCAAGCAAACGAAAAATCGGACTTGGACATATCATTTTTCAAAATTTCAAAAGAATTCAACAAATCCTATAAAATGATTTATTGGTTATTAGTAACTAAATGTCAATTATTCATAAGTATTATGTTTAAGAGTACCTAAAATAACATAACAATTGTCAATTTTGCAATATGGCATGAATCGAGATTCAAGAGTAACTCTACAGGATTTTAAATAAATAGTTTAGTTAATATCAACAGTACACTCTATATATATCATTATACACAAAATACCTAAAACACATTCAGTTTCTAGTAATTTATTTATTTTTTGCACAAAAGATTCTAAGTAAATAAAATTACAGCAATTTTAGCATTTTTCAAGTTTAATTGTACTCTTATAAGAGCAAAGTGTTAAGACAGTGCCATAAAACCCAATAAACCAGTATACCAGTCTTTTTATCGTTATACTCGAAATACTTAAAAGTAAACTAAATCTCAATACTTAATCACATTCAGTTTCTAGTAATTTAATTATGTTTTTGCAATAAAGATTCTAAATAAATAAAATTGCAGTATGTAATTATAGCATCTTTTAAAATTAACTGCACTCTTGTAAGTGCAAAAAATTTAGACAGTGACAAAAACCCAATAAACCAGTACACTGGAAGTTATGTAACAAGATTCTTCTATAATTTTAAATGAAAATTTCCCCAACTTGGATATGAATTTTGTTTGCATACTAGTTTAGCATTGAACCATAACATGAACATAAGTTTCAAACAATATAATCCCTAATATATTTTGTAATTATAAATATGTAAGATGAAGAAATTTTTTAACATTCTAATATTTAGAACTAGGTATCTATTTTGAAAATTATTATTGTGGTTTGATACAACCTTCTTGTTCAGAGCAAGTTAAGCTTAATTTTCAGTTTGCTATTTTCCCTAACCATTAATATCACACAAATTTCAATATCAAACACATGAGTTAGTTAGTTAGTTAGTATTTTGTAAAGCAGGGCTAAAATAGTTTACACATAAACTATTTATTTGATGAATGTACTGCTTACTATCTTGAATTTAAAGAAGAATTAATTTTGATTTTTGCTAATTAAATTATCAATTATTGATATTGTTTATTTAGATATCAGAAAATAACAACTATTTTGAACTGATGAAACAATATTATTTATTTCTTTTACTCGTGTTTGGGTCTATTGCAAAAGTATAAAATACGAAAAATAAGTATAAGTAATTGTATAAATAATTATAAATATAAATAAGAAAGTGTGTAGTTTACTAAATGTGCTGAAGACTCACTCAGCAGATGGGTCATCTTTTAGTTAATGTTAAGCAGTTCAAATCAATAACAGAGATTGAAGATACAGAAAATAATACTTTTCTTTAAGAGAATTAATACTTTTCCTTGAAGGTGCTCATGTTGTCTTTACCATAAACAGGAAAACACAAACATTTAATAGCCTAAAGCAATTAAATGTATAGTGGTTGGCTTTCAAATATGTGCAATAACAACATTAAGTTGAACAATATCAATTCACTTACCAATAACATCAGCATTGTTAGAATTGGTGGAAAACCATGCATCGTCACCGAATTGTCCTTTATTAGATCTCCCATTTGCAATGTCCTTCGGAAATCCACACACTACCGATACTAAATATGGATGTTTCTTTTTAGAAACACTTAATTCAGCAGAACCCGATAAACTCGAAAGTCCATTTCGAAGAGCACGTGATAGCACTCTGCCTGTCCAGAATATAGACTGCATCATTCATAAATTGAACTTTGAAATTAGATTCACTTACGAACGCTTAATTGTAAATGAACCCATATTTGCACAATTATACAACAATCTTCTTGAGTTTGATCAAAGCATAGTTAAATGCAACTAATTTTCGATGGAACGGATTAAATCGCAACAAAGCTAAGACTTTTTATCAGCCCTTG
This sequence comes from Calephelis nemesis, assembly GCA_002245505.1. Classification (NCBI taxonomy): domain Eukaryota; kingdom Metazoa; phylum Arthropoda; class Insecta; order Lepidoptera; family Riodinidae; genus Calephelis; species Calephelis nemesis. The sequence continues at coordinate 63,602 of NJDD01009923.1, forward strand.
TGACTTCAGTGTTGCTTCGTGATGTTAAACTTGACAAATTGACAATTGACACTGACACTGACATGGATCGACATCGAGTCATATAAGTTTTGAAGGGAAACCAGAGATAATTTGTGACTCTGACAAATCGTTTTTTCTCTGTTCTCGTTGAAATTAGTGTCGTCCATGACATATCGATGTTTGATATTCCTTATTTTTTTATCGGTAATCTTGTACTTGTATCTTAACTATAAATTGCATATTCATAAACATAAAATTTGTTAGTGCATTGTTTTAAAAATTTAAATGAAAACATTAGTTTCGATTACTTTCAACATGCAAGAGGATAACAATTTAATTAAAACATATAATAAAATAAGCTCGCCTTAAGCTTTGTATTTAATCTGTGAAATTACATTATCGATCCATAAACAACACGTCTGTCGATTTTGACATTTACTAATCATAGTTCATAGAGAATTAGGGAAGGCGTTGTAGAAGAAAGTTCGGTGTCGGAATCTGAAGATCCTACTTGGAGAATATTGCTGGAATAATAAGATTCGGATATAGTTGTCTTACGACAATTACACTCTAGTGTTTGTGCTAGGATCCCGTGTTAAGTTTTTTTCACCTAAAGTAATTGAAAAGCTGTAAAACTGGTGTTCGACAAGTCGCTTGGCAATATGCCTGCCGTCAGGGGAGATGGAATGCGAGGACTCGCAGTTTTTATATCAGACATAAGAAACTGTAAAAGCAAAGAAGCTGAAATAAAAAGAATCAATAAAGAACTTGCCAACATAAGAAGTAAGTTCAAAGGTGATAAAACTCTCGATGGATATCAGAAAAAAAAGTATGTGTGTAAACTTTTGTTTATATTTCTGCTTGGTCACGACATTGATTTCGGTCATATGGAGGCGGTGAATCTGCTGTCTTCTAATAAATACTCGGAAAAACAGATAGGGTATCTATTCATTTCTGTTTTAGTCAATACAAATAGTGATCTCATCAAACTTATTATTCAAAGCATTAAAAACGACTTGCAATCTCGAAACCCTATCCACGTTAATCTTGCTCTGCAATGTATTGCCAATATTGGCAGTAAGGATATGGCTGAAGCATTTGGGACAGAGATCCCTAAATATCTTGTGTCTGGAGACACCATGGATGTGGTAAAACAGTCTGCAGCATTATGTCTTCTAAGACTTTTCCGAAAATCACCAGAAATAATTCCAGGAGGTGAATGGACATCTCGAATAATTCACCTATTAAATGATCCACATATGGGCGTAGTTACAGCAGCAACATCTCTCATTGATGCACTTGTGAAAAAAAATCCAGAGGAATATAAAGGCTGTGTTACATTGGCTGTGGCAAGACTAAGCAGGATAGTAACAGCAAGTTATACTGATCTGCAGGATTACACATACTATTTTGTACCCGCACCGTGGCTTTCAGTCAAGTTGCTACGTCTGCTCCAAAATTACACACCTCCGTCAGAGGAACCAGGTGTCCGGGGCCGACTTTCTGAGTGTCTAGAAACAATCTTTAATAAAGCTCAAGAGCCTCCAAAATCTAAGAAAGTTCAACATTCTAATGCTAAAAATGCTGTATTATTTGAAGCTATTAGCCTTATAATCCATAATGACAGTGAACCTAATTTATTAGTCAGAGCCTGCAACCAACTGGGTCAGTTTTTAAGTAACAGGGAGACAAATCTAAGATATTTGGCCTTAGAGTCAATGTGTCATCTTGCCACATCAGAGTTTTCACATGAAGCTGTTAAAAAACATCAAGAAGTTGTTATATTATCAATGAAAATGGAAAAGGATGTATCGGTCAGGCAACAGGCTGTTGATTTACTTTATGCAATGTGTGATAAGACCAATGCTGAAGAAATTGTACAAGAAATGTTAGCTTATTTGGAAACCGCAGACTATTCAATAAGGGAGGAAATGGTGTTAAAAGTTGCCATACTAGCAGAAAAATATGCCACAGATTTTACATGGTATGTCGATGTTATTCTTAATCTTATTAGAATTGCAGGAGATTATGTCTCAGAAGAAGTTTGGTACAGAGTGATCCAAATTGTGATAAATAGAGATGAAGTTCAAGGTTATGCTGCTAAAACTGTATTTGAAGCATTGCAAGCTCCAACTTGTCATGAAAATATGGTTAAAGTGGGTGGTTACATTCTCGGTGAGTTTGGAAATCTAATAGCTGGAGACACCAAGTCATCACCTCAAGTTCAATTTGAACTTCTTCACTCTAAATACCATTTATGTTCGGCTGCTACTCGGGCACTGTTATTATCAACCTACATAAAACTTGTTAATTTATTCCCAGAGATTAAAAACAGGGTTCAAGAAGTTTTTAGAGCTGATTCCAACCTGCGCTCTGCTGATGTTGAACTTCAGCAGAGGGCATCTGAATACCTACAGTTGAGTATTGTGGCAAGTTCAGATGTCTTAGCTACTGTTTTAGAAGAAATGCCAGCATTCCCTGAAAGAGAATCTTCAATATTGGCTGTGTTGAAAAAGAAGAAACCTGGACGCATTCCCGATGATGTAAGAGAGTCAAAAAGTCCACAACCCACTACCAATCCAACTCCACTTGCACATAATTCGATAAATGCTAATAGTTCTAGTGCTGATCTTCTTGGGTTGTCAACACCACCTGGTAACACTGCTAATACTACTGGTAACGGTTTGCTGGATGTCCTAGGTGATTTATACACAACCCCTAAAATTAGCCCTACTACTGTGCAACAGAATAACTACAAAAAGTTTTTGTTTAAGAATAATGGTGTCCTGTTTGAAAATGATCTTATTCAGATTGGAGTAAAAAGTGAATTTAGACAAAATCTAGGGAGAATTGGTCTATTTTATGGTAACAAAACACAATCTCCTATTCAGAATGTTCATCCAAACCTTCATTGGACTGATTTACATAAGCTCAATGTACAAATGAAACCAATGGAGCCAGTTTTAGACGCAGGTGCCCAAATTCAACAAATGCTAACTGCAGAATGTATTGAAGACTTTGCAGATGCTCCTAATATGTCTGTATCATTCATGTATAATAATGTACCACAAAAAATTTCATTTAAACTTCCACTCACACTAAACAAGTTCTTTGAACCAACTGAAATGAATCAAGAGTCTTTCTTTGCAAGGTGGAAGAATTTAGGTGGGGAACAACAGAGAGCTCAGAAAATTTTCAAATCTCAAGGCGCTATGGACTTAGCAGCAGCTCGTACTAAACTTTCTGGATTTGGTATGCAACTTTTAGACGGCATTGATCCAAATCCAGATAATTTTGTTTGTGCTGGAATTGTTCACACTAGAGTACAACAAGTAGGCTGTCTGATGAGATTAGAGCCAAATAAACAAGCTCAAATGTTTAGGCTAACTGTTAGATCCAGTAAAGAAACTGTGTCACAAGAAATATGTAATTTACTGGCAGATCAGTTTTAAATTTATCTGAATTTCTAGTAGACGAAGGTAACGAGCAATGTTTTGTAAATTATAATTGTTGTAATATCACACTGTTTTGATGGCTACCTGTGTTTCATGATCATGACAATATAACACAGAGCAAAGTTTATCATAGAAATCTCGTGTGTATATGTCAGAATGATTAACAAATTACTATTATTTGAAATGTTTAGTTGAAAGTCATAGAAAGTATATTGAACTTGGAAAAGACATATTATTAGGTGTATGTTTATAATATTTTTTATGAATGTTATATTGCAATAAATTGCTAGTGGTTAGCTGTGACAAGTCTCAAGATTTTATTTTCAATTGATTTTAAAAATTTGTTGCAATACTTTATTCCAAACAGATGTATGTATACTATGAAGTATTGTATTGTGGTATCATTTTACCAAAAAAAATGCTTTATTTTAAATTAATTTTAAAGAGTATAACTGTTTGTTATGTTTTATTTTTTTAATTAATAATAGTTACATGTAGCACCAATAGTGAAATTTAATATAGACTTTTTCTGTCAGAATTTTGTTTGTCCCAGACTTCACAAGTGCATAATATGTCTTTAAGCATTGCACTTGCAATTATAGAAATTTTAGGAGTTAGTCCCTCTAAATCATAGATTTTTATGGATATATTTTAATTTGTTTGAATACTTATCTGAGTTTGTACTTTTTAAAATGTTCCTACTTATTTTTTAGATCATGAACAGAACAGAAAATTAAACTGTGGATTACTCATAAAATTGTAGTATGGGAGATTATTTTATTAATGCTTTTAAATCTGCTTAATTTATTTTATGTCTTTTAGAGTGTGCATTTTATGCAGGGTCCACAATTTATAAAGGCAGATGGGATGCATCATCACTTTTTACAAGTTTTCAAAAGTTTAGTGTTATTTGCCATTGAGTAAAGCGTTATTTATTGTGTAGTAAATTAATATAAAACACAGTTCGATGTAAATTATCATTACCATGCTGTAACTCATGCTTGAAAAATTATATTCAGCTTATCTATGTAATGGAGGATGTCATTTGAGATTATAACATATTGTTAACATCACTACGGTCACTTTATCCTATATCACTGTTGTTAATAATACATGGAATTTGTTACAAGTAATTATCTTGTTCTCATGAGTTTAAATAAGAATCTCAAATTGTTAGATATCTTATTTGTACTTTAAAAGTATGTGTAATCTTATTAGTTTAGAAAAGTAGTAGATATACACTCTACGTAAATATTTCTGTAGCATGCTAAAATGTTTGCATGGTAGATTTGTTAAGAATATGAGTACATTTATGTGTAACAAAAAAGGATAATATATGACATATATGTGTATATTATGAACTTAATGATTATATTATAATGATGGAATACACTAATATTGTATCATATTATATTGTGTGATTCTTTGTGTATGAAATAGCATGAAATATAAAACCTTGTTACGAAGATAGTCGTTTTGCGCTTCGAAATATTGTACCTTATTTATCTAAAATAAATATTTAATCAATTAAAATGAATTTAATTTTATTTCGCATAGCATTCTTTCATCAAGTTGTAGTTCTTCTTGTAGCTCGTAGATCTCTTGGTTCCTTATGTGTCATCATCATCAGCCAGAGGACGACCACTGCTGGACATAGACCTCCCACAAAGAGCGCCATAAGTCACAGTCACCAGCCAGCGGCGGTTTTGCGAGCAATGTGGCCTGCCCATTGCCACTTCAACTTGCTAACTCTCTGAACCGTGTCAGTAACTCTCGTTCTCTTGCAGATCACCGAATTACGGATAACATCTCGCAGAGAAACACCGAGCATAGCTCTCCCCATAGCACGCTGAGCGACTCTGAGCTTATTTAAGAGTCCCACATTTAACGGCCAAGTCTCAGTTCCATATGTCATCACTGGTAACACACACTGGTCGAAGACTTTCGACTTTAGGCTCTGCGGTAATTTGGACAAGAAGAAGATCGTTTGTATAGCCTTTCAGTAAATGTTCATTCGAATTAGATTGTAGAATAGCTAGTAAACTTACACAAGATGCAAAAGTACGTTCTAAATCTAGGTCAGTAACTCACCATTGACATGTTTGGTGTCTAAACGTGTATTTGTTACATGTACTTACACACACATAAGTACGTACCTTCACGTCAGGTTCCTTACGGAGTAGTGCCCCTTCTAATTTTTACCCCAAGACTTTCAATACAAGAGATTTTCCGTCTCATTTACCTTACTGCTTTTGGTTATATCAGCCCAACACTTGTTTCCATAAAGTAATTTGGAATAAGCATAAAGCAGAATTATGCAAAGCATAGACCGCATGAAAAGAATGAAGTACCTATAGCGCCTTGATTCAAAATCTCGCTTTGAAGGGCTTAGGTACTCAAAGGTCTGCGCTCCTTTCACACTATTTCCGGCACACACTGGTTCTGTTAGAAGCACTACTAAAATATACAACTTTATTCACTTGATCTAGCACTACGTCATTTACTAAACCTCTTATGTTCGTTCTAGGTACGTTCCTTTCAAATAGATATCTACCATTTGGTTATCTTTGCATTCAGATAGACCAGGGCGGTTACTATAAGCTCTTAAAACAGTACTATTTTACCAATACTAAATGTCAGTCGAGAAAGACAACCTTATGATGTATACCATAGTTTCTTAAAAAAGCAAACATTTAGTAAGTTGGAAATAATACTGCTATAAGCGTTCATGGTAGGGCCCCTGTTTCTTTACAGTTATCTTTCAGAACTGTGACCAGTGCCTGTAGTTAGACCTCAAAACCAAAATCCGTCTGCTCTTTTGCCTTCGATGATCGCAAAACACCCGCCGGAGTTTTGTGATCTAACATTTTAAAGCAAACAACCAGGACAGTATCTTTTAGTCATTGGTAGATAACTTTTGAGATTTATCAGCTGCACTACAGAGTAATAAGTACTAACGTGCTGCACTGTTTATTTATATGCAGCAAGTTAAAATCTTGCCCAAATCAAAATCAACCGGTTTTTTCTTGAGATAGCGAACAAGCAGGCGGTTTTCCTGATGGCAGAAGACGAAAAATGGCCTACGATGCTACAGAAGACTACAATGGTACTTAAGGGATGAATATGTATACAAACGTTGTAAACTTGTGTATCTAATAAACATAAATACCCACTTAAGCCTAAAGCTTAATCCATGCAGCAGTCTTTTTATACTAATATATGAATTTTTCCATTGTCAGCCCTTGGTAAAACATCCAAATATTCATATTTTAAATGAAGAAACATTTGTACTGTTTTACGTATCGCTTTATAATTTATTGTTATAAACATATTTAGTCTAGCTAAAAACTATAAGTACAAGATATTGAAACTTCACGCTCAACTAAAAGTTCTTGAGTGTGACGTCACGTTCGACGACTTTTTGTTCGATACCTTTATCAAAGAGTGGTACTTATCTTTTCAAAAGTTGCTTTAAATTGTATGGATTATTCATTGATTTTTTTTAATTCGATTCACCCATCCAACTTAGAATAATCATAGCACAGGTGAAAAAATAAGATCCCAATTTTTCTTGTTGAACTGGAACTTTATTCAGTTGGTATGTTATTTAATAAATTAAATATCAGTCATCTACACCCTTGCCTTTAGTATTTATATTCTTAGCAAAAGTTCCTAAATTATGTAACTTTTAAATATAGGTATCTATATTTCAGCAAGTGTGAATTTAGACAGGGACAGGCATTTATTTAATGAGAACAAATAGGTACTTCTAAGACGTATTTCTATAATTGGGCGTTTATTATGTACCTATTTCTAACTATAGTAATGAATAGCATCTTTTTCACAAGCAAAAAAAGTGGTGTTACTACCCATTACAAGGAGATTAACCACGTTGGTTACAGCAATTATTTTTAACACGCTTTTATTCTGTCTGAAATATGAGTACCTACCAAAACGAGAGTTCGTCGTGGAGGCTTTTTCAGTGCACCGCGTGCTAAAGCGAACATTTTTCATCGACTACTGGCGATATTTTAACCTATATGGGTTATACCGCAGTCCGCATGCCATAGTGATTACTATAGCAACCCCTTCTCCATAGCAAGGATTGCTTTTAGCCGTATAAGCAAAGCTAACAGCTGAAAATATTATTAGATAAAATCTATCTTTATTGTTTAAAAAGCGATCACACTTTGGATCTGTTTTGACTTGAACTTTATTTTAGAAACGTTGCGATAAGAAAATTAGATTTCGAATTACACATGGATTTTCCACAAGGTTATTGGGAAATCAAAAGTAAGTAGTAACTAATTGTTCTATCGCCTTTGTGGTCTAGTGACCCGCTGTTTGCGTCGACTACATGTGGCCGCGATTCGGGCCTGTGTTTTCTCAATCCTATTATTAATATTATAAATGCGAAGGTTTGTCTAAGTATTTGCTACTTTTCACATAAAAACTGCTGAACCTATTTACATGAAATTCGGCACACACATAGAGGGTAACTTGGATTTACACACAAGCTAGTTTTTACCCCGAAAGAATATTCCTGTCGTACCACGAGGGCAACAGCTAGTGTTCTAATAAAAACAACGGTGTGTGGGATTTGACATGTGTCCGGTTGGCGATAGTTTTACCACCTTTATATAAATACCCACGATTGGGTGCTATTGGCGAATTGTGGTGAACGTCAAGATGGAGGGACCAAGTCTCGTATTTTAATAAGACCAAAAATTCTACCTAAATTCTTCTACTTGCTACCTTTGCTCAAAAAATTAGTACCACATCATAAACACATTTTTTGATTTTTTACAAATTAGGTAGAATTTTTTGATTCAGGTCTTATTAAAATCTAAGACTTGGTCCCTCCATCTTGACGCTCGCGAATTGTGGGTGCTGTGGTTGTTCCTCTGTGCGTTGCGGAGGGGGGTGAAAATGTTTCTACACTAACTATATTAGGAATGAGTCCTCTTGAAGGTTCGTAAACTATATTCGTTTGGAAATATCTCCATAGGGAAATTATACTCTAAAGATGTTTTAAAAGTAAGAAATACCTTTGGAATTGCAAGGTGATTATTATAAGTATCGGTTCATCAGGATCGCTATGAAATGAGACCGAGACGCAAGCAGAAGGGGAAAAATTGCTATAGATAAATACATGTATTTTTTCCAAAACACATCAATGCACAGAATTTACTTTTCAAAAAGTTTAATTATATTTCTTGAACGGTGACAAAGTAAAAAATATTTCTCTTTAACAAACTTTTATTGATACAAATTCTAATATTCACAGAGGTTCTCAAATCAAAAACACATCTTCTGTATACTGTGTTTACTACAATACCGGTTTGTTTAAATTATAAACCTCCACTTACAAATATACAAAAGTAAATTCGCAGTCTTAAGTTGCATCAGAATCATTGTCTCAGTCGAACCATTCATCTACATTAGGCGAATTTTCCAAGACATCATTGGATTCACTAGAAAAAACAATATCACTAATTTTACGCTTTTCAAAACTAAATATTATGTATAATCAAAATATAACAGGCATTAGCCGTTTTTTAACGGATTAAGAAAGCAATTACCTGTCCAACGAAGGATCGTTACTGAACATTTCCGTAGGGACAGTAGGCGGTGCCCTCTCAGGTAAGAGTTCCAGATAAGACTGTCGAGACTGCAAATGGCGTTCCACTTCCTCTGGAGTCATGTGCCCATCACTAGCTGTTAATCCAAATCCTAACGCTGGGGATGCTTTAGCCATCATTGACAATGAGGATTGATGCTGTAAAAATATTTACAACTTAAGTTCCAACCACCTTGTGACAATACACATATCATACTTTTAAATATATAGAATAAATATATATTAGTACTTATAGTTTGTTCATGTTAGTAAATTAGTAACATAAATATTTAGTAACATAAATAAGCTTGCAATGCTAACGTTCAATTAAACAATAATTTTTAAACATCGGCCATTTGATTGGTCGAGTTGAGGAGATTTGAATCTCTCCTGTGTAAAATAGACTATCTGACTTCCAGCAAGGCAACTCGTAAGGGCCAGGCAGGTAGCTGGTATCACCTACCTGCCTGGACCTTACGAGCTGCCTGGTGGTGGCACCACCCTACCTCATACATAGGTGTGTAAAAAATCTCGGTCAATTAGTTGTAACGAATTAGCTTTTAGTAAGTATTTGTAGATTTGTCTAACTTCAAAGATCAGTTTTACTCCCACATCTCAACCAATTCCTGGGGGGAGGGAGAAATATGTAAATAATAAGTGAGGATGCAGGCGATGGCTAATACTTATTAAAATAAATAACACAATATCCAAAGAAGTCCTGGTTGTACCAAACATAATAAAAATACTTATTACAGTTAAAATATAAATTTTCAGAACTGCCGCATTCAGAGTGAAATTTAAAAAAAAGTTCCTGTTAAAATGAGAATAGGCATGCTCCGTTGGTAAGGTCATGTGGAAAGGATAAAGACAAAAGATTGAAAAAGCACGTATACAATGCTAATGTAGATGGAAGTACGTAACCGGGGAGACCTAGAGCTATTCCTGTATCAAATCACCAATCATCTCGCCTTTTACGAGCAGCCTGGCAGAAAGGCAGATGGTTTATTTTGCAAAGGAGCCCGGACCAACACGGGGAAAAGTACTCGGCCTAACAAAGTAATCAGACATAATTTTGTGCAAATAGAACAAATTGAGTAGCGTGCCGTCATTGAGTACCTCTATAGAATGGGCAATCACCGAAAGCCATCCATGGTGATATGGCTAGTGCATTCGGGGATTCTGCTCTTCGGACGGGCCTTCGACGTGGACAAAAATTAAACTAAATTTCTGGCAAAAATATAAGAAAAGAACTTAATTAAATTATGGGAGACAGCGGATTAAAAATTATAGAGATAGCCGAGATTATAGGCATCTCTTGTGAACGAAGTCAAAATATCATAGTCAAAAAATTGGTTTTCCACAAAGTGTCTGCGAGGTGGGTTTCGCGACTGCTTTTAGCTGAACAAAAAGTTGATCGTGACTGTTTGGAGTCATTTGAAGCAGATACAGATGATTTTTTGAATCATTTTGTTACAATGGACGGAACATGGGTTCATTGCTGTGTGCCAGAAACAAAAGAACAAACAAAACAGTGGCGAAAACCACCACCCTTCAAAAAGGCTAAGGGGATTTGTCGGAAAATAAGGTAATACTTTAGTATTATGAGACTCGAATGGTGTGACTATGACTGATTATCTTAAAAAAGATAAAACTTCAAACTCTGATTACAACGATGTCCTACTACGCCGTTTAAAAGAGGAATTAAAAGAAAAACGTCGAAGAATGCTCAGAAGAAAATTCCTATCTCATCAAAACAATGTTCACACGTCTGTGCAATGAATGGCTAAAATCCACAATTGTGGCTTTGAACCACACATCCGCCTTATTCACCTGGGGGTTACCATATTATGCTCTTAAAACAGTGTTATTTTAATAATACTTATTGTGGTCGGAGAAATATAACCTTAACCTTAAGACGTATGGCGTAAAGTTGCATAATAAATCGACATTTAGCAAAATGGGAATAGCACTGCTATAAGCGTTTTTTGTAGGACCCCTGATCTGACACCGACAGACTTCTTTCTGTTCCGTGACCTAAAAAAGCACTTGAGGTCAACATTTTCGACAAAAAACGAGGTCAAAACAGCAGTAGACGAAAATTTTAACTCTAAGAAAGCATATTTTTTCAACGGTCTATAAGTCTTGCATCGAAAGTGCATTGAATGAGACTTAAAAGAATGTCCCCATAAGTTTTACATATTTTTAATGACTTATACCCGGTTCCTATAATCAACGAATCGTAATCCGTCAGCTAAACCATTCGTAGTTTGTTCAAAAGTAACGGAGCGTTACCAATATTTTCAAAAAATGTTTAGAGTCAATAGTCGGAAACGAGCAACCGTTGTTAGTAATCTTACTAAGCGTACAAAATACTACCATCCGTAATCAAAACGACTCGTTTTTTTAAATATAGGAACCGGGCATTAGGCTTTTATTACATCTAACGTTTCAACAAATGTCAATTCAAAACTTTAAACAGGAAAAATTTTATTAATTTAACATTTTTCCTGTTGGTAATTTTCTGACGAGATTCTATTAAAACAAATATTTCTACAAAGAGCCATAACCCTTATTTTGGGGCACATGGCCCCTTTTGTATGTTTCAAATAATAGCAAAGATCCTAGGTATACTCTAGTAAAATAAAGAATAAACATACTCTTACTGGGTTACTGTTGGGCGTTTTCTTTGGTGCGGTAGGCCTTTTCCTTTTCATACTGTTGTTAAGAGATCTACTAAGAGATAGTGGTGTTGATGGTGGTTGTTGAATAGAATTGTTATCCATCTTTTTTCTGCAAGAAAATAAGATTCTCAAATTAATGTTAAATAAATATCTTTGGACAACTTACACAAAATCATACCAATACCATAAAATTAAAAAAAAATCAATAACTCCCCACAAAACTTATCCATTATGTGATAGGTTATTAAATCAGGCGTTACTTTGCGGAAATCTATTATAACAGATGTAGAATAAGGTTACGTTTTGCTAATTCCGCTTAACTTGTGTCACAGTTGTAGCAAGAAGTCTTCCAAATGACATAGAATATGACAAGCCAAACGAACTTTTCCGCCGCCTACCACTGCGACCTGACCACGATTAAAGTCAGAACACGGGAAACAATACAAATTGTCACGCCCTTCGCATGTGACAACTCTACCAAACGTTCCCACCACCCACTGCCGGGAACAAATAATGAATATAGTCAGAACTCGGAAAATTAACCAGTTTGATTCGAGTCACTCGTGTCTCGTCGTTTACACGCTACGGTTTCTGGGGACACATTGGTGTCGAGGCGAAACGTACGTCGAGTGCGATTTGGTGTGATCTGTGGTGAGTTCTTCAACAAGGTTGACAAGAGATGTGACAAGTTGGTTTATAGCCCAAGATCCGACCGTATTCGTAATCTGGCAAAGGTTATGAGTGGTGGGAACATTAAATAGGGTTGTCACATGTGAAGGATGTAAGAGTAGGATTGTTTTCCCAGTTCCAACTTTATTCATAGTCTTGTCGCAATGTCAGGATTGTTTGTTAGGCTTGTCAAATTCTGTGTTATTTGGAAGACTTGTTGCCACAGCAGTTAACGGGATTCCATGAAATTAACAAAATAAAGATTTCTCTACATAATATGTTATCCATTATGTAGCTAAGTAGATGGTACTAAGCTGTCAATAAGCAATAATACAAAAGGAAAAATCGGAAACAAAATTTCCAAAATTTAAGGATTTATTTCAGAGTTAGAAATGTTGCTTAATAGAATTAGTCTGTCTAGTGATAACTGAATTAAAAATTATAATGTTTGACATCTATTTTTACATTTTTGTTTCATGATATTTGAAGGCAAACAAGTACACAGATTACCTGATGGAAAGAAATTCATGCCACCTAGAGAAACCAAAGGTGGTAATAGTGTGTTGCCAACTTGAGGCCGCAATGTTAAGTCTGAGCAAAAGTAAGTTTACCGGCTACCTTATCCTCTGAACCGGAACACGTCAACAGCAAGGGTTGACGTTATGGTGGCAGGAATTTGTAAGGTGGTGGCACCAATCTGGGCCAGTCGCTGCGAAACTCAACCACTTAGTCAAATGTCATGGTGTTAGTCACAGTAAACCTATGCTCACCTTTTACGAGCCAGAGAACCCAAATGAACTATTCTGCTAAGAAGTCTGGACTAACACAGGAAAAAAAATCTGTTCCGGTAGACCAGGCCTTTACATTGTAATATAATATGCACCAGAATAATACACAGATAACAGACAAAAACAAGAAGGAACAGTGCATTTTTTGCTATTTTTATAAACTGATGTCTGTTTTGAGTTAAATGTTACTGAAATTTTGTGTTTTGTGTACCTTAAGTTTAATATTATAAAAGTCACACTGTCTAAAATTGTTATTATTAGTGCTCAATAATGATTATTTATTTAGTGCTCAAGATTTCACTGCATTAAAAGAACATTTTAAAATTAAAAAAAATTGTTAGAAGAAAAAGTGTACCGTTTCAAATTATCAGTATTATGGTAAGTTCCATCATCAGATGATTCTGTCTCTTCACTATCAGAAGTGGTGCTATCGTGTTTTTCATACTGCAGAAGTCTGTCTAGTAAAAAACTTCTATCACGGGAAACTCGTAATAACCTTTTCTGGCTACATCTAAGAGCATCTTGAAAACATTCATTTTCCTGCAATCCAACACCAATTTTTTTAAAAACATTTGAGATTTAAAAACTGCAGAAATAAGTTTATTAATTAAATTAATATATGAATAATCAAACAACCAATGCAATTCTTATTTGCATTAATATTATATAATTACTAATATAAGACTTGTACAAACATTGACTACTTTTAAAACTTTAGTAAATTATTTGAAAAGCCAAAGTTGTGCTTGTAATAATTGAAGTGGTATTTACTACCATTTAAATTATGTAATATTGTTACTTCTTAATTTGAAATGGTGTAGGTATCTTGTTTATTTTAGTTTTACATTTATACTATCTTTGTTTTTCTCCTTACTGTTATTTATTTATGTTATAGTTTTTGTATGTTTAATCTCTTTACCTACTGAACCTTTGTTTATATAATCTCCTTAGACAAAAAAGTTGTCTGGTAGAGATTGCTTTGTTTGGCGATAAGACCGCTTTTTGTGTACTATAAACTGTAATAATATGCTCTTGTTAATACTTAATTGTACCATTTTGTAATAAGTTTAATTGTGCACAATAAAGAGTTCATTCATAGTTATAGCTGTTACCTGCAGCTTCTCCTGCAATTAATTGAGATGTAAGCTATTCTATCTTTAAAGTTAGGTCAAACTGCACATGGTGTGTAAATTTGATTGAAATCAGTTAAGTAATTTAGGAGTCCATCACAGACAACCAATGTGACATGTTATTTATATATATTAAAATATTTTTATATATAAGTTTTAAAAATGCATAAGGTTAAAAAATAAACATCAAATGCTTACATAAATTAGATATTTAAGTTTTTTCTTCAGAGAAAGATACTGAGCCTTATAATTTGGTTCTGGTTCTGGTTCACTACTACTATCGCTAGAATAGTCTTTTTGTGAGTCAATATTAAGGACTGGTTCAGTTTTAACATCGTTACTAGCGCTAGCAGCTTCATTGGCTTGCATATTCGCAATAGAGCGACAATACCACCCGTCTAACATCTTCTGTAATTAAAAATATTACATTTTTAAATCAATAAATTACAATGTCTAGACATTTAAAAAAAAGAAAATACTGCGCCTTTCAGGCACTGAATAGTGTATCTATAGGACTAACAGGATTTGACTCCTCAATAGCTCAAATGGTTAGACCATTCGTCGGCTTGAGACGAGAGCGTATCGGTTCAAATCCTGTCTAGGGCAAACTTTTTTCTTTTCTTTCTTTAAAATTTGTAGAAATTTAACCCAAGCTCAGGACAAGTGCTAAAATAAAAACTCAATAAATTAAAATTTTGATCTTAATAAAATAATAGTCCAATTCAATAAAATAATGTAAGCACTAACTTATAGGTTCGGTACCTTGGAATAATTTTGAGACGCCACTATAACCTTTCTAGATTCTTTTTAGTGAATAAAACGCTAGATTAATAAACTAATAGCAGAATGATTCGTGTCTTTAATTTTTACTCCAAGCCACAAGAAATCGACGCAGCACTTAACTTAATTCACTATTAACATTTTTTGGCAAAAAAATAAATTGAAAAATATTATTTATTGACGTCCCAATGACATATGTTCAGTGCCAAAGAGAATACTCTTTTTCTCTTGAGTTGGCAGCACTGAACTTACTACGTAAGTTCAGTGCTGCCAACTCCAAATTTTAGTAGGAGGGCAGGGGCAGATGTCACTTAGGGGCACTCTCGTAGAGTCACGTAGAGTATAATTGTTCTGTAGGGGTACTCAAGTCGGTGCAGTTTTATGTCGCTTTAAAACCCTTTTTTACCTAAAAAAGTCCCAGTTGATCTATTCACTATTGTCAAGTATTAAAATAGGGAATAGGGCTAAAAAAGCACTACTAGAATAGGTGTTGTCACTTGTCATCAAATTTAGGTTTGGATATTCCTATTTCATGGTTTGGATGTATATAATGCCAATGTGAATGGATGTAGGTACCTGGCAAAGAGTATATAAATACTACATAATAAGAGGAGGGACTTCCATAGATATATAGCAAACCCGAATTTTGTATAAGTGACACATCTCGCTTGACATAACATGGTGAAAAGGTATAACCCGTATAAATGGAAAGTAAGTCTAAAAGTATGAGTCAACTAGTGTCATATGATTTACGAGGGTCAAACTGAAAGTTCTTAGAAAATCAAAAACTAAGCATTCTAGCAAGATATTAGTTTTATTATAACTTTTCAAAAAAGCGTCCATTTACATCAATACATCGCTGCATTCGATGGAACCATTGAGAAAAGCACCTTGCCCACTCGGCCTTAGGGGTCTCTTCGACGACGTTTTGAAACGCAGCCACTGCTTCTTCGGCGTCCATAAAATGTTTTCCTCGAAGTTTTTCTTTTATTTTCGGGAATAAATAAAAATCGCAGGGTACGAGGTCGGGGCTATACGGCGGGTGACCCAGTAATTCCACGTCTGAGGTCGCCAAATAGTCGATCGTTTGCCTGGCGGTGTGCGACGAGGCATTGTCGTGATGAAGGAGGATCCTGCTGCGAGGTCGTTTCTCTCGAACTTTTTCCAAGACAAGTGGGAAACAGTTGTTAGTGTACCACTCTGCATTAACCGTTTTCTGATCCTCTAAGACAACTGTCGCGTAATGACCTGTCTTTCCGAAGAACGAGGCCACCATCTTTTTTCCAACACTTCGACCTCTCTTCACTTTAGTTGGCAACTCTTCGAAAGGAAACACCCACTGAGCAGACTGTCTTTTGGTTTCCGGATCATAACAGTAAATCCAGCTTTCGTCACCCGTTAGTATGTCGAACACAGCATTTGAGTCACCTCCGTTAAATTTTTGGATCATTTCTTGGCACCAATCAACACGGCGGAGTTTTTGAGCCTCGGTCAAATTATGCGGTATCCAGCGGGCACAAAGCTTCCTGAACGCTAAATGTTCATGGAGGATTTTGTGCACTTGACTCATACCTATGCCTAGACTTGTCCGAATCTGCTGATAGGTCACTCTTTTGTCAGTCTCTATCATACGCCGCACAACACTGATATTGTCTTTAGTCGTCGTTGTAGAAGGCCGTCCCTCACGCAAATCATCGGTGAGATTAGTTCGACCACGTTTGAATTCATTAAACCAGTTGTAAACTGTGGCACGAGATGGGGCTTCATCGTGAAAAGCCAATCGAAGTCTATCATAACTTTCTTGTTGACTTATATGACATCGAAAGTCATAAAAAATTATTGCACGAAAATGTTCTCGGCTTAAATTCATTCTGACGTGCACAGACAATTTTCAATTTGCCGCCAAATCGTAAAACAAATGACAAATGAATGAAATGTATACTCAATATTATTGGTAAAGAGTTCTATTTTCAAAATTTAAACTTATTTTTTTAATATAATGCTTTTAAGTTGCCAGTTCTAAAAACTTTCAGTTTGGCCCTCGTAGGATTTTAGGCAAATAAAAAACATGGCAAACTTTTTTTTTATTTTTATATGAAAATTTTGCCAAACTGTATATAAAACGGAATATAACGGTCACTAAATACTGCTCACTCACTCTAATGTACTGGGGGGTTACCATAAGCTCTTAAAACAGTGTTATTTCAATAATACTAAATGTCATCGGAGAAAGACAACCTTATGACGTGTGCCATAAAGTTGCTTATAAAACCGAACATTTATCAAGATGGAAATAATACTGCTATAAGCGTTCATGGTAGGGCCCCTGACCTCTTTTTCGTTTTGACTTTGTTAATTGACAACACGAGACTTATGCGCCGTCGAAAAAAGATGCTCTAAGTTTTTTATAATTATTGGATTTCATGTTAATCTTGAGTAAAATTAGTTAATTTTGGTAGCATTTTGTACAATTGTGTTCAGTGATAGCGCACAAATGAAATCATTATGAAGAAATTAGTAAATTGCTCATTATATGAGCTTATATAAATAGAGGCCACCGCCTTACCCAAGACCCTGACATGACTTATTGACGGATTATGACTAATTATAGTTGAAAATCCCGATTTTGGTAAATTTGATGGAAATTGATGCAAATTTCTACTCGACTATGGCTAAATGCTAACGCAAATGCTAAAACTGTATTTATTAGTTAATTTGCCCTTTCTGAGTCCACCTAAGACCTTTCAGGACGGCAACGAGGAAATACACAGTACAATATTTTTTTCATAATTGTTTCAGCTGTGCACTTAAGCTGAACAAAACTGAACTAATTATCACCTAAATTAACCGATTTTACTCTTAATTGTCATGAAGTTCATTAATTGCGAAAAAAATACGACTTTCTTTTTGCGATGTCTGATTCTTGAAGTTCTGCCGATATCTATACATAAAATAAATCTGTAGAATGGTCAATTCTGTACATTGAAAATATTGAAAAAAAAATAGCAGGGGGTGTTACTGGATCGATACCAAACCCAAATATGTGATTAAAAAAATGTTTGTCTGTCCGTCTGTCTGTATGTACAAGCATTACGTGAAGACTAACAGTTCGATTTCGATGAAACTTGTTATAATTATACCTTATCATCCTGGGCATAAAATGGGATACTTTTTATCCTGGAAAAATACGTAGAAAAAAAATCTTAATTTTTCAGTTTTATCACGTGAAGACCGAAATCCGCGCAGATGAAGTCGCGGGCGGAAGCTAGTAAATACTATATTTGTTTTATGAAAGAGGGCCATACGTGCAATTTATAACTTAGGCCTAAGAGTTTCCCAAAAAGAAAAATTCTAAGAAATTAATATTCTCACTGTTACTTTCCAGTACATCTTTGAAAAATTAATATATCTAGGGTGCCCAGGAAATAATGGATAACCTCTAAGAGGCTAACAGTAGAACTAAAGACAAGCCCAAAAAAATATTTTTTCACTACAATAACGACTTAATACATCTTTTTAGAAACGTCATATTTTGAAATGATGGGTCACTGTTGCTTATAATTTTTTTTATACCAGAGCTATTCAACGTTTCATGTCAAAAATGTTTCTTCAGAAATTTTACACAACGCAATAGTTTAACATTATTTTTTGAGCAAAATTGAAAATACCCCAATTAGCTATTTTATTTGATAGTTATTCACCGATGCGGTTAATATTAAATACTTTAGCACAGAAATATTTATGATATTAACCGATTTGACCTCGTTACGAGTAAAAATATGAAATCAGACAAAAAAGGTGTTTTTTTTAAAGCGCCATATTTTTAGCAGTGTAAGGGCTTCATTTTTTCAATTGTTTTTTGGGCTTGTCTTTAGTTCTATTATTAGCCTTTTAGAGGTTATCTTAATTCTTTCCTGGGCACCCTGTATCTTCAGAAAAAAATACATTCATTTAAAAGAAATTGTGATATATATATAATGTAAATACGAGGAATAAAAAGAATCTTGCTGTGCCTATGTCCAGTCTCTACAGAGTTAGCCATTCTTTTATGGGCCAATGTATTAGCTTTTACAATAAACTTTCTGATTACCTACATAAAATACCTGTCATTAAATAAATTTAAAAAATGTGTCCAAAGTGGAATTGTATAAAAAGGTTACCTACTATATGCCATGACTGAATATCTGTCGGTAAGAGTGCTTGGTATTAATTGCTCCTCATATCAATATCTTGTTAGTAACAATGTGTGATGTAATTCTAATAAATTTGTATAGATTGAGGAAAAAAAGACAAGCCTGCTGAGTTTCTTGCCGGATCTCCTTAGTGTATGGCCGTGTTCCGATCCGGTGGTAGTTTTTAGTATTGTATAGTCTCATTACAAGTGCCTCTTGTAAGTTGAATGTGAGTAAAAAATATTTTCTACTCTATTCTATTCTTTCACGGTTTCCAAAACGCTATTACTTTAACCAATTTACTAATCTCTGCTAATACATTAGTCGATGCTCAGAAAAATATCTTGTCAAACTAATGTTGCAAGTGAAATGAGAAGAAGACGTAAACTGGAACGTCATTGATTTTATTGTTTGGAAAAGATTCGACAGAGGTCGCCTCGTACGCTTCTGAAATGAGTTAAATTTAACAATTTCTGAAGGTAGGTTAAACAATATTAAATGTTTGACATGTGTACCTAGTTCAATTTGGTCTGGTTACCTACCTATTTGCCACTTTGCTTTTGGAAATTGAACCGTAAATGTACCTCATGTGTTCTTTCAGCTGAGTGCGGAACCGTGCTTGTCGCGGGTAGTTGGTGCCGGATTATTTCCTCGTGTTGTTATGGCTCTCGGTGGTGAAGTGAATGATGATAATACTTCGAAACATACATCTCAAAAAGTGAAAAAATGTCCAATTAGCAGTAACGTGAGCGACAAGTGTGCGAACGAGAATGTTATAAAAGGTAAGGTTTTAAATGGTCATGCCCTCAGTTATGTAACATTGAGTATGCAATTGTAACTAACTTAAAAATAATTTGTTTAAATTTTTGAGATATAAACGCTAGTCATGTGACACACACATACATGTGACTTTAGTTCCCATATAAATGTATCTTGACTATGGTCATAAACTTTAAAAACATGATCTGCCTAAAACTGAGATAATTGAATCAAAAATCTAGTTAAATGATATTCAATAATTATTTACTACGTAAAAAAAATCATACACATTGAAAAATGTATATAGAAGTTGTATCGAATATTACACAACACTTATTTGGATTGCATTCATTAATTATACATTTATTAGTTTCCAGTGTATAAGAAGGAAACAACTATTGTAGGATATTTGTAAGGGAAAAAGTACAATCAATGGTATCAAAAACACACTTTAAGTTAGTAAGCTAAAAATTATAGAAATATAGCTATACTGACTGGCTTTGGATCAAGAATAAAACAAATACCTATTATTTGTTAGTGTCGTGTTTTTTATGTTAAATAACTGAATATTATTTAAAATCTTAATAATGATTATTATGAAAGATATCTTTATTTCAATACTGCTAACTGTATGACAAACCATGACTTTTTGTCTGTGCAATAAGGTTGTTTTAGGCATTGACTTTTTTAATATATTTAAAAAAAGTTTTTATTATCTCAAGACAAAGCCATTGATGCCCAGTAAGGTGTTTATTAGACAATAGATATGGTGTTTAATAATAAAGATTCAACTATTGTATTTAATTTGAAAATAACATTTCTTAATCTAATTATTACAATAATAGATAAAAATACAAAAACTAAAGTCCTTCTGTCTATAATTTAATACGAATAAATATGCTACGACTAAAGATCTTTTAGAAGTCTTATGGTGTAGAGGAATGTCATAAGAATTTTATAAGGATACTCCACTATACAAACTAACCTTCATACATCATAAAGCACATGTTAATAAAAATCATTTTAAACATATCTACTGAATAGGTGTTTAATTTCATATGAAAATGTCTTCTAAAAAAATAAAATGTACTTATATCCACATAGATTTAAACTCTGAAAATGTATGTTGGCAGAATTAATAATTTAATTTAATTGATATACAAATTAATAAGTAAGTCATCCAGATACACAAAACTTAAGTAATTCCTAGTTTTCTCTGGGACTTCACTATCAGATCCATACTTGGTGGCATTGAGGTCACCCCAGTAGGACTCTTATTTTCTTATAAAAAACCTTTTTTTAAAATCTGTTTAGAAATTACAGAAATATTGAGTCAATCATTTATCTTCCTCCTTTTTCGAACTATGTTGAAAACTAGGAAATTAAAATATGTTAATTATATGTCAACTATTAAATTTAATATAATATATAATTGACAAAAAAATCATTCATTACTGCAAATTTTTATTATAGCAACACATTATTATTTGCCTGTACTTGTAGGGACAGATTAATGTTAAGGGTCCAGGTCATTCCTATTTAATTTTAATGCAGACTTACACTCATGAATTTTTCTATCTTCTCATTATTAGATAACAACTACTGCTTTTAAGTACAAATGTGCTTAAAATATATTTATGTCAGTACTTTGAATTGCAGCTATATCTACTAGTCAGTATTAGAAATATCTGAATTTCTGTCTTAATTGTAGTCTATAATACAAAATGATTTGAAAAAATAATTTAGAATGTTGTATTTATTACTTAATAATTGCATCATCTTGACCGCAGAACAATAAGTTTATAACACATAGCAAAAGATGGAGTAAGTCTTATATTTCAACTGAATTCTATTAAACCAAACTAATCTAAGCTCAAAGTTCTCTTAAACTTGATTTGTAAATATATTATTTGTATTTATTTGATTTAAATTAATTAAATGTATTATTTGATTTGTGAAATATAATATGGAATTACT
Organism: Calephelis nemesis; assembly: GCA_002245505.1. Lineage (NCBI taxonomy): Eukaryota > Metazoa > Arthropoda > Insecta > Lepidoptera > Riodinidae > Calephelis > Calephelis nemesis. The sequence goes on from NJDD01009923.1 coordinate 85,633, forward strand.
GTATTAGATGGATTTTTAACTTACAACTTATTTTGCGCTGCTTATATTTTCCCATAAAATTTCACCCTTATTATAATTATTACATACAATTATTACATACATGTATTGAAAAAAAAACTATTTTTCAAATTGTGTATTCAACTATATGCATTTCAAATTGCACCAGCATTCACAGTCCAGCAGTTTTGCCGTGGAGGTGTAACACACACACAGAATTTCGTATTTATAGTATTGGTATGGATTGTGAACCATGATGATATAATATTTAAACTAGTGGCTTCACTCAGGTGTCCATTTTTTTTACTATAAATTGAGTTTTTAGTCTTAGCTATAAAGTTACTATCTTATCTTATGACATTTATATATCTTATTTCAATATCCTATCTTTGAAGTTGGATCAAACTGGACTTAATGTGCAAATTTGATTAAAATTGATTCAATGGTTTAGAAGTCTACCGTGAACAATGCAACAAGTAATTTCTATATGTTAAGATATATATTGTAATATTAGCTATAAATATTATAATATGCATCATATTATTTACTACATGAAATGATTGTGTAGTATTTTCTACATTAACAAACAAACTACAGTTCAAAGATAGTTACTGACCTAAATCATTTTGTTTAGCGCTTTAAAGTTTATCATTGATATTTGACCTTAGGAAACAACCTGGGATGATAGGTATGTACGTCACATTGTATTTGTGGAATGTTGCTATATTTTCGGTTATCATCATGTAATACAGCTACTTACTACAAATGCCAAATAAAAATGGACAAATATATTTTAAGGGCATATTAAGAATATATTTATAGTTAGGTATTAAAAGTTAGGAGTTAACAACTTGCTCTTAATTTATTGTTTGATGTAAGATTTGTTGAAGTTTCTATTACAATTATTTCAATGTCATGATTGGTTAGTCTCTAGCCTTTAATATGTAAAAAAATCTAGTTCTTATTAATAGTTGTTGTGTGTGTTAAGAATTAGTGCACTACACTACTATTAACTATTATTTATAGAGTATGCTACTGAATACATAAAGTGCTGCATAAAAATAGAGTGTCTTAATAAATTTAACCAAACTGTTAGTTAATCATTACTGATAGAAAATAATTAATATTTATACATTCAATATGGTAATATTGTTTATATAAAAATATTAAAAAGTATATCCTACTATCTTAAACTTATCCTAACAATATTATAAATGCGAAAGTTTGTTTGTTACTCCTTCACGCAAAAACGGATGAATTGATTTCCATGAAAGGTTGCACACACACATAAAGGGTAAATTAAATTACACATAGGATAGTTTTTATCCCAAAATAATATTCCTGTGGGACCATTAACCACGTGGACAACGCCGTGTGTAACACCTAGTTTTGTATAAAAATGAATACATTCATTCAATACCTACTAATTATTTAAAAGGTTTAAATTATTCTATAAAGTTAACTTTGTGGATACTGTTGAGAAGATTCTTACTTTAAAGTTATATCAAAAACTTTGTGTTGGTTAATATAAATATGCATAAAAGGGTAGTGCTTATATGATGTACTTATTATAAACCGGTTCATAGATCAGGTTGCTTTTCTTTCCAGCTCCTATCTGTGTCTAATCAAACAATCCATTCAGTAATTAACCGATTTATTTGAGTAAAACTAATCAGTACTCGACGTCATGCAAACTGGAAATTGGAATTGTATATGTAATTTTATTCACAGATTATTGACATTTAGTTACAAATAAATACAAAGAATCCATCAAAATCATTTATTGTTTACTGTTAGCTAAATGTTAATTATTCGCCAGTATTGTGCTAAAGAGTATCTAAAATAACATACTCAATTCCAATTTCCAAAATTGCATGAATCGAGCTTAGAGATCAGATCTCAGATCTGAGATTGATATTTACAAATGTCAGTTCAGTAATGGGGAGTTACTAAAACAGAACCACAAACTGTCTTTAATGTTTGCAGTTGAGTAATGAGTCCGGCTCAAACATCTCATATGTGCATATTCAGATCAAATCAAATATGAGTGACACATGATTAATAACATAATTGGCTTGCTACTTGGAAACCGCGTCTCATTGTGTGCGGCGTCTGACGTCTGTGCTGTTCAACTATTGGGCAAACGCACAAAATCGATATAATATGTTGCTAATTATCAAAGTAAAAAATCAGGTATCCACACGTCCATTTCCTCGAAGAGGTAACCTGAGACACAAATAGAAATAAGGCACCCACAACTAACCGAAGAAGTCCCACAATGTGATAGGTGGCAAGCAACATTATTTTTATTAGAAAATTAGAAATTTTCTAATAAAAATAATTAGAAATTATAATATTAGAAAATTGAAAAAACACATTTTTTATTTTTTTGTAGCCTAGCTTGGGAATTGAACCCGGGACCTCAAGAATTCAAGTCTGACGCCGGACTGCTAGACCATAGAGGCGATAAGTACAGTACCTTATACTATGTAATAGCTGTTTGTTTATTGAAGCCAATCACTAGCTGCCCTTGGAGTACTAATTGATTTGTGTTGTGACTCGTGTTCTGATTTCGATTGGAATATAGGTATAGAGTTTTGGTACGAATTTTTCGTTTTTTTTATGCATATTATCTAGTTATAACTCAGCTGTTTGCCTGCGACTTTGTCGAAAAGGTTCTCATGCAAATATTAATCCGCCTTTGTAGACCCTTGGTTAGGTAGGTTTAAAAAAAAACTGTAGCCTAGTTTGTAATCTTGTAACAATGTTTAAACATATCAAATTTAATCAAAACCGGCTTAGCAGTTTGACTGTAAACGTGTAAGAGACAGGCACTTTCGCATTTATAATATTAAATGTGGATCTAAATATTTAATATATAAAAAGTATCTATTGTAAATCGGAAAGTTTGTCTGTTTGTTACGCTTTTACGGCTGAACCATTGAACCGGTTTATGAAATTCTATGTGCATATATAGTTAAGACCCGAGTTCAAACATGGACCACTTTTTTCAAAATCAACCCTATTTCGTACAAACTTTCATCCCCCATTGTAGACAGCTAACAGCAATGCTATTTTGAAATTTATTGAGCGTGAAAAGAGTCACAATAAGGCCCCAATAAACTGTCAACTGCTCAATATAGGTCTCTCTAAATGTTGCCATTCTGCTAGATCTACATCAACTAGATCGCTGTATTTGTATTTTACCTTAGGGCCATCTAGATTCTAGATTGTAGACGATCTAGGCTACTTTTCCAATCAATTGTCGCCATTCCAGACCTTTAGTCATGTCATCAGCAGGAGATATAATAACAACAATTCGAGTTTCTTAAAAAAAGCGTAATTAATGCCGACTGTAAATTCGAATATATTTTCAGACATCAAACCACGTCGTGTGTGACTTTTGATAGACAATGGTGTTGATTCTGCTGTTCACAAACTAATCTTTTTTTAGATGCATGCTGTCTTTTTTAAATGAAACAAAAACAAAAGAGATAGAATATTTTAGATACGTCATTTTAGTCCGAACATGTCAAATTATGATGTTTTTAATCACCTTTTTTCGAGTGATTATTATTATTAACGCCTGTACAGGACTCAAAGTGATTTGTCTCTTTGTATTATTTTCGTTGAAAGAAGATAGCAATAACTTAAAGTAAGTTCAGTATCTTTATGCCCATATCCCGGAAGAGGTAGACAGAGGCACAACCAGGGCACCCACGACTAGCCGAAGACACTAAGTCCCATAATGTGATGGTTGGCAAGCCTATCGCCAACCGGGCACTTATCTAATCCCGAGCAACATTTTTTTATTACAAGAAAATTGGAAAAACCAAATTTTCTTTTTGTTGCCCGACCCGGGATTCGAACACGGGACCTTATGCAGACAAGTCCAAGACCTGAACCGCTAGATCACAGAGGCGATAGTTTAGTGAGTGAACAACAAAATTACCACTAATGGTGTTTTATCCCTTAAATGTGTAGATATATTACTAATAGATAAAAAAAGAACAGCGAGCTTACGCCATCTATCTATCTATATATATAAAAATGGAACCCGTTTTTCTTGGTCACGGCATCACGCATGAATGGCTGGACCGATTTCACTATTTCTTTTTTTGTTGTATTTGTCATTATTAGGAGAAGGTTCTTACTGAAAAAAATATTAAGAAAACCTCTTAGAAATATTGAAAAATATACATTTAACTTTGCAGTTCAATTTGAATAGCTACTCATACGTAAGATAGGTCAGCTATACAAAATAAAGTAGTTTCTACTATTCTTCTATTATTGCTACGCTAAGGCGGTACGAAGTTCGCCGGGTCAGCTAGTTATTAATAGATAAAAAAAGAACACCGAGCTAACGCCATATGTGACTCAAGTTATATCTTCAGCTAAACTGTAAAAATAAAATGTAGTTCAACGTGTAGGGTTACAGTACCCGTTGGTATTCGTTGACGGGTTCCTGATTGATGCTTGGTAATTCAAACGAACGGTGATAAGAATGTGATTTTCGCTTGGCCGATAAGAACACTGTCGTGTCTTACGTAGTTGCTTTTAGACCAACGTATGCGGAAATTTAATGAGGTTTTTTTTTTTTTTTTAATGTTATAGGAAGGCAAACAAGCAGACGGATTTCCTGATGGTAAGAAATTCACGCCGCCTAGAAACACCAAAGGTGGTAATGGTGCTTTGCCAACCTGAGGTCGGGATGCTAGGCCTCGAGCAAAAGTATGTTTACCGGCTACCTTACCCTCCGAACCGGAACACGTCATGACGTTATGGCGGCAGGAATAGGTAAGGCGGTGGTACCAATCCGGGCGAGTCGCTGCGAAACTCTACCACCTAGTCAGATGTCACGGTGTTAGTGATGATAAGCCTATGCTCGCCTTTTACGAGCTGCCTGGCAAGAAAGGCAGATGGTCTATGCTGCAAAGGAGCCCGGACCAACACGGGGAACAAAAAAAAGGTCTGTTGATACAATGCCGTGAAGATGACAGTGCTTTCCTCAAACGAGGGTTTAAATTTAACACATAGGCTACACCGAGGTTTAAGTTGATATTATAGTCTGGATTACAGAGTAAGACTATAATACCAGCTTCAACCTTCAAGGATTTTAGTTTATGTCTAAGTCGGTGTGCGTCTACTGCTACGAGCACTATGGAAAATCTATAACCCATGCCATCGCCTGTTTGGTCTAGTGCTCCGATGTTTGAATTTACTACATGAGTTCCTGGGTTTTTTTCTTGGGTCGGGCAATTAAAAATGTGTTTTCCGTTGGCATAACTAGTTTATGCCATTGGATTATTCCAGTGGTGCAGTTGAACCATGTGACTGAGCTCTGAACTAGGTCGCCGCTTTTGTATTTCCAGTGTCTGCTATTGTCGTGTTCCGGTTTAAAACGAATAGTCTTACCAATCTGAAAAGGTTTCTATAGGCAGCGTCTATTTCTTACCTAAATCTGGATGATTTTTTTCTAAAGCAAATCAAAATGACGTGGTCGTAAAAATACATACGCATAGAAGTTTCTGTGTTCACCAGAAGCCAAGGGAGAGCCGTGTGCTTGATCGCTGTCTTATATAAAAAATCTTCGAACGCAAGTATAGTGGCACCCTGGGAGACTAATTACTAGTTGGCCCACAGACGTTGTTTTTTCTTAACTATGATTAATGAATCCTCAAACTTTATAATGTTGTGTTAAACTTATATTTTTATAAGAACCTTCTCGTGGTAATAATTAAAAAAAAAGAAAAAAAAATGATTGCATCTGTTCACATAATATGTGACAAGATGCGACGGCGAAAAGGACTATAGATTCAGTTTTAAATGTATAGATATAGACTATAGTACGTACTATGATAGAGATTTAGTTTTAAATGTTTAGATATAGTACGTACTATTTATCGTACCTCTTATAGTCGTTATCAGAGTCGTCAATTATCTTTTAATCAGTCATTAAGTCGACATTTTCATACAGAATTGTGACTTAATTATAGATTAATGTAAAGTAGTGCCTTTGAACACAGCCACTAGTTCATCTGTTTTACCTATTTTATTCAAAACTTATCTAAACCCAAGACATGCTTGAAAATAAGTTAAAGCTTCTCAAGTACAACACTTCCTCGATTGCAGTTTTGTGATAAAATTTTGTCTGTTCTCTTTTCACGCAGAAACTCCTGATGGTTTTTTTATTAATTTTGTTTGGTGGGAGTTTATACTTGGGGTCGAAAGTTTAGAATACCTTTTACCACTAACCACAAAAAGTCACTTTAACATGTTTTACATGTACATGTCGCAGGCACCAAAATAACGTTTTTTTTTCATTTCTGTCAGTCTGACTGTAGTTCTATTTGTTCCGACTGTTCTCGGAAACGGCTGGACTGATCTTGACGGGACGTTCACTGGCAGGACGTAGCCTTCGTAATAAGGAGTAACTTTTATTTTGAACTTGTTTTTCAAATTCTACATGGATGACGTTGCGGGCACAACTAGTATGTTATAAAGTGCGCAATAATGAATACATTCAATCATTCATGTTTTAGCTTACTCAACTTGTTACTAATAGTCGTGACACTTAAAAATTACCTACATAAAGTTCATTATGTAGCCCCTTTAATAACTTTTCGTTTGACCTTTTCATAGTACCATTAAGTAAAATTTTACCATTAAAGCTTTTATTAAGAAATACCGGATGTGTATTTTATTAAAGAATACAATTTGACATAAATATGAAACATTATAAATATGTTTGATATAAATACGGTTATAAAATAGATATTATAAATTGTGAATAGAATATTATAAATCCTACAGACAGCAACTCAGATATCTGATCCCTCTACCATTCTTTGTAGTAATATGAGTTTCATATTATCATTGTTCCTATGTATACATTAAGAATTACTTTATTTATTGTTAGTTCAGGAAAACTATACCCTTAACCTTTTTTAATAATGAAGACTTAAATATAATTATTTATAAAAAAATAATTTGTAGAGATTTGTATATTTTTAAATGTAATTATCGTAGTCTTGTAAAGTGACGTAAGTGAAAATTTGGACATTACATATTAAATATCAATTTGAGGTTTGGGAAACATAAATCATTTAAATACTAGTTATGTCAATGGTGCGTTGCCAACCTGAAACAAGGTCTGTCGACTGCCCTACCTCGAAACTGAAACATGACAGCGGGAAACATTGATACTATTAGTGCAAGAGAAGGTAAGCTTGCATTATCAATTTTACTTAGGTCATTTTAGTTCTTAGTGCCAAAGAGTAGACTTAGTATCTACCTACGAATGATTGACATAGATATAATGCGCTGCGCATAATTTACATAGTCTATAATATAAAAATGAATTTCTAAATGTGTTGGTAAGCGCATAACATCCGAGCGACTGAACCGTTTTGGATAATTCTTCCTTTGTTATGTTAGTTATTGTCAGAAGAAGGTTCTTATGAAGAGAAAACCCTTGAAAATTGCAGGAAAAACGGGAAAAATATTACTTCAATTTTCCCATACAAACTGAACGGGTGGAACGAAGTTCGCCGGGACAGCTAGTACTACTATATATGTAATTTTAATAATTATGTCTTCTTCGATTTACAATTACAAACTTTTCCTGGTACTTGTCATTACTCATTAGCAGCTACTAACAGTTTTAATTGATTAAAACATAGTTTTCCCCTTTAATTTTCCTGGTTTTTCTCTTGATAAGAATCTTCTCCTGACTATAATTAACACAACAAAAAAAAGGTCAAATCAGTCTGTCTGTTCGAGCGTGATGTGGTGACCACGCGAAGTGGGAATTCATTTTTATATTCATACTAGCTGTCCCGGCGAACTTGGTTCCACCCGCTTAGTTTCTATAAGAGAAAAATAAATTTTGATTTTCCTAGCTTCCTCGTTTTTACATTTTCCAATCCTCCCCTGACTTCCACAAATAATTCAAAATCAAAATTAACCAAATCGGTCCAGCTGTTCTCGAGTTTTAGCGAGGCTAACGAACAGCAATTATTGATTTTTATATACAAGACTAGCGGTTCGCTCCGATATAAGATATGGGTGTTTCTCTGCTATTTTGAAATTCGTCCATACAAGACGGTCCCAAGCAAATTTTACTAAATGGTGAGAATGTTTTTTAACAAAATGAAGGGCAATAGTAAAC
>NJDD01009923.1:100138-123906 GCA_002245505.1 Calephelis nemesis
AAGGACAAACGTCAAACCTCGTTTTGTAATAACGTTTTTAATAGTTCATGGTTTAAACCTGGTACTAAACTGGGTACTATTTTTAGACCTCGTTTTGGAATAAGGCGGTATGTGTTGTAGTCTAGCGGTACAGGTGTTGGACTTGACTGCATTAGGTTGCGGGTTCGATTCCAGGGTCGGGCAACAAAAAGAATATTTGTTTTTTCCAATTTTCTATTTAAAAAATATGTTTCGGGATTGTATATGAACCTGTTTGGCGAAGGGCTTCCCACCTCTCACATTGTGGGACTTAGTGTCTTCGGCTAGTCTTCTGTGTCCTGGTTGTGCCTCTGCCAACCTCTTCGGGGATATGGGCGTGAAGATACTTTAACTCGAGTACTTCTGTATTTTGAACAAAATATATCCAAGTTTCATTTAAAATTCATTTATCTTTTTTTTAAACATTTTATCAGACACGAATTTCATTAATTTTCATTGCTATTTTCCATTACTAATTTAATTTTTTTTGTATCTGTACTAACTCAAGTCTTTTACGATTTTGTAATATTTTTTATATTGGAAAATGGAAAAGGGATCGAAGATGACAATGTAACTAAGCTAGAAAGTGCCTATTCACATCTCCAATACATACCGTGGTAGATTGTTCCACACCTTAGCCGCTCAAATGATAAATCAGAAAACCCTGCACAGGAGATATCCACCTAGTAGGGGTGATACCTTACCGTGCCGAGAAGGTGCAGGTGAAACCAGGTTGTATAAATCCTAGCTATATTCACCAAAGTGTAGTATAAACGAAACGGAAAGACTTGATATGCTTTGAAAAAGTAATATATTGACGATAACAATAAAAGTTCACAGATGGCGCTCTAAAAAGTTTGGAAACAAAGTAGTTGGTCTTGAAAAATAAAGATGGCGTTCTTATCACGAGATATTAAAATTTATTGTGGTCGAATTTCGACCAACGGGCGACCACTAGTATAAATTAAAGATTATGTATACCATACAAATACCTGTATCTGTCAAGAAACTAATTTGACCCTCGTAGATTGTTTTGTACTCGATCAAGGTTCCAATTTGTTTGTCAATTTGATTTTTGTTACTGTGATTCGAATCACCAGTGCGTGATCTAGAGATATTTAAAGATCGATTAGAACTATGAATAAACGATTCAGCTTAGTTTAAACAATATATTTTCATTCAGGCATCAATTTGGCAGGGAGTATCTTTAGTGGCGGGTTTGTTCTACTTTTTCTAACTGTATACTTGTATAGTAGTAATATTTGGCTAACTCCCAGATTTACAGAACGCACTATTCAAGCTCTAATTGCAGAGTAAATAAACATATTATATTACAGTTAGGGATGAAACGATACGAGTAAATCCAACCTCGATACTTTTATCCCATACCAAGTACATTTTAGTATCGATACTTTGAAATAAAGTATCGAGTAGGTATCGGTTAAAAGTACTCATATCAGTAAATTTTATGGTTTATAGAAATTTACATAATGGATTTTTTTATATTTTAACATTGAAAAAAAGGTTTATCCTAAATTGAAGTTTCTGAGCGCATCCTAGGCTTAGTTTGCGTGTTGTACTAGCGCTTACCCGTGACTCTCATGGTCGTTTTATGTTAGAATATTATTAGTACTTTGCAATAAAGAATACCAATACTTGTTACGGTTTTTACTCAAAATTTTCCAAAATCGATACGATACTAGTAAATATCGATACTTTGTGATCGATACTAGTAAATATCGATACTTTGTGATCGATACTAAGTAAGTATCGACACTTGACAACTGATACCAGTATCGAGTAAAGTATCGATACCCCAGTGATATCGTTTCATACCTAATTACAGTTTAATAATTTTTGTACTAAGACGTCTGTGTCTAGGCGAGTCATTGTAGGTGGGGTTTACGGAGACTTGCCTTGATTGGTGTAAGAGGGAAGCCAAACGAGTACATTTTGTGTTGCCGTGTGGTATATACAGGGTATTAATATGAAACCTCACACAGTGTGAATTACGCGATTCGTTTTACGCGACTTGCGACTTAAAAAAATACGCTCGTTTGGCTTCACGCAATCGTCTTATCTCACAGATTACTTTGCAGTAACTTAAACTGCTTGTCACTATGCGAAAACTGAGATGTATGGGTATGTCACACCAGTCGTATACCGTGAAGATATTACTGTATTGTAATTAATTTAAATGCTGTTAAATTCGATTCCTGGTTAGGACAACAAAAGACATAGAAAATGTATATTTTCAATTTTCTATCAAAAATATCGGTGCCCGGGATTGGATATGTGCCCGGTTGGCGATAGGCTTGCCACCTATCACATAGTGAGACTTAGTGTCTTAGTCTAGTCGTGGGTACCTTGGTTTTGCGTCGTCTGCCTACCTCTTCGAGGATATGGGCGTGAAGATACTTTTCGATCGACATTGATTTTATTGTTATGTTCTTTAATATGCTTGCATGTTTCTGAGTTAAATATTTACCTCTGCGTTAGCTTCCATCTTGGGCAAAATCACTCTATATTTTACAGTTAAACCCAGTAATGGGTCTTTTTTGGGTTTTTACTGTCAGTTTCTAAGCCACCAAAAAATAACCGCGTTGCGGTGCCGCGGCGCTAAGGGCAAAATACGTAACCGCGTTGCGGTTCCGCGCCGCTAAAATCGTCGGTTTGCTTTGCGGCGTCATAGACGTGTCTCTGCCATGGAACACCGTGAGAAACTTATTGCTTATTTGTTATTAAAAATGTATTACCCTGTTTTTAATAAATAAGTAGTGTCGCGCCCCTACTACGCGGTTATGTGTTTCGGCCCTTAGATTCGTAATCTTATTAGGTGAAAAGGGGTTGATAACCTTAAGGCCCCATAGCCAGCCAGAAGAGCCAATCGCCGCACTCCCCCGTTCCATGATTACTATGAAACATTGCGCTCTAAAGTAAACGTTTTAAGCGACAAATCACTATTTTTGACACTATAAAAGTAATTTGAAAAAAAATATATAAAAACTGAAACACTTACCTTTTAGGTATAGTACTTGTCTATGTTTATGTTAAATCTGGTGTCGATATTTTCACAATTGAAGTAGACAGAAAGCAAAAGCTTTCAAAAAAGGGTTAACTTTTTGTTTTTTTTCTATCGAGCAAAGTGAAATTAATCGTGTTTTAGAAACACTAGTCTTATAAAGCATATTAACGTTAATCTTGTGTATTTTTGTCACCAAGATCCATGATTGCTTTGTATGAAAAAAAACATTATACTGCTGACGTATTTTAGCATACATAGACCCTTAATCCTCGTTTCATAACGTCCACGCGGTCGATGTTGCAGGTAAAATTTAGAAGCCCAACATCCCGGCCTCTGGTTGGCAACGCAACATTACCACCTTTCGTGTCTCTAGGTGGCGAGAATTTGCTTGTTTGCCTTCCAATGTTATAAAAAACAAATTATCATAATCTACTACAATGAATTAGTATGATTGACGACATTATCCTATGTGACGATAGATTATTCGAAACGCATGTCATTGACTAACATCAGAACCTACTGTGTGTATTACGCAGGAGGCATATCACTATCGAGTGATAACAGTAGTAACCTTTGGTCTCTATTAAAGGCGGTGCTATCTTGCTATCATGAATCGTCTGCTTTTTTGCTTTGGGGACACAATGCACGTTATAGGTGCGTCCGCTGTCTTATGGCTGGGTTCTGTTCTAGGCCTATTTTGAAAGTTATCTACTACCCTTTGAAACAGAATGTGACACTGTTATTATGGCGGCAGGAATAGCTATGGTGGCAGATCTCCATCCGGGCAAGTTGTTGCAAAAGCACTTACCACCAGTGGTCTTATTGCTACTAGTACTACCTAAGGCAGAAGAACTATTCTGCACAGGGGATCCGGACTATCACGCTGAAAATGTATTTCGGAGGGCACATTAACCAGTCGACCCTTGACTATAATTAGAACCTTGAATATTTTTTTGTTTGCTTTACATTCCACGTATTTGTTTAAGGGCGTACACGTTTTTGTAACAAGTATTTTGCTCTAATGATCTTTCCATTGACAAATAAAGGGATCGCCTCTGTGGTCTAGCGGTTCAGGTGTCGGACTTGACTTCATGAGGTCCCGTGTTCGATTCTCGGGTCGGGCAACAAAAAGAAAATTTGGTTTCTCCAATTTTTCCAAGAAAATGTTGCTCTGAATTGGATACGTGCCCGGTTTGCGATAGGCTTGCCACCTATCACATTTTGGAACTTAGTGTCGTCGGCTAGTCGTGAGTGCCCTGGTTGTGCCTCTGCCTACCTCTTCGGGGATATGGGCGTAAAGACACTTACCTAAATAAAAATTTACATAGTTTGAACTTGAAGTTACAGAGGGCGAAAATGCTATTTGTTTTTGCGGTTTGATAAAGATTTTGCATACATACATAATAATTTACTTGTGCAATGCCTTGAATGTAGATTAGAGTTCGAATGACGTTCTGCATTACGAACCTGAGCTTTGACTATAAGTTGCTGGCTTGCTACTGATCATATTTCGTAATTTACGCATATACGAGTGTATGTATAGCGTTTTTAGTCTGTGCTAGAGACCCAGGCATTATTCTTGGATGGTTTGTATTTCACTTTGAGTTAGCTTCTAACATAGCGTTGAACCCTTCAATATTTGATAGTTTAGCCTAGTAATAAGCAAGCAGCCATAATAGAGTAAATATCGTTTGCATCCGTCTGGACGCCAGACTTAATTTAAAATTAATTATTACCGGTAGATGAAAACAAAGTTTCCTCCAAGGCTACCTTTGTTGGCAGGCGTGTTTACATCCGTTTAAAACGTCTTTAAGTGACTAAAGGGACTATTCAAATATTCATACAAATAACTTAAGATGACGCTAGTCGCATTTTAGCGCTATAAACTAAACTTAACTTAAACTAGATGCGGATAAATCATGCCAAATATATTTAAGGAGAGGAGATTTTAACAATTTTTAATACTGTTTGTTCATACTTCCGTACTTAATTTCACAAATGCAAAAGTATCTCTGTTTGTTTGAGAAACCGCTGAACCGATTTTGATGAAATTTGAGTTGCATATAGCTAAAGATCCAAGTTATAATATAGATCTTTTTTAAATCAACCTTTAGATGTTTGAATATGGATGAAATTTTGTATTTAAATCATAACTATTACACGCTGATGGAATCGGATACGGATATAAAATAGTAATAAAACATTCATACATTTCTTCAAGCCAAGTCCATTACGGGGTTGGCAGAGAGTATAGAGTGCCAAACCTCAAGGTCCTGACAAACCTATCTTTCCTCCACATTCATTATCCTTTTTTTACAAACATGCCGGTTTCTGAGACTCTTGACACCACCTTCGGAAAACACCGGAGCGAATTGATCGTGGAAAGTCAACCTTGGTCTCCCCGGGTACCTACATTCATCCATACATTGTATATCTGCTTTGTCAATCTTTCATCTGTCATTCTTTCTACATGTCCGAATAAACAAAAAAAAATAGTAGTAAAATATCTTGCATACAATATAGTATCTCTCTCTCTCTCCAGTCGATTCCCTCACTGCTGAGGATCGTGACTCCTTTTGACCCTGTCTACCAGCTGCTTCCATCGGTTGCGTTCCGTCGCTTGGCGGAGCGCAGCGCTGACGGGCATCTCCAGCTGTTTGGAGATTTGGTCCGATCACCGATTGGGATTTCGTCCTCTAGGTCTTTTCCCCTCCACCTTCCCTGTCACTATCAGACGCTCCAAATTGTTGCCATCCCTGCGTGCAACGTGTACTGAAGTACTGCATTATGCGTTGCAGGCAGGTCACAGACAGACGCTGTGTCTTCTCCAGCTTCAGCTGTTTGAGTATTGAGACGTTTGTGCTATGGGCTGTCCATGGTATTCTCAGCATTCGGCGCCAGCACCACATTTCAAAAGCGTCGATTCTCTTTCTATCGGCCGCCTTGATTGTCCACGTCTCGACACCGTAGAGGGCAATGGGAAAGACAAGCGTGCGAACAATATAGTATAATATACATATTTAATTAGGTACATAAACATCATACAATATGGTATAACATACATATTTAATTAGGTACATAAACATACAAACATGCGAAACACGTATTGATTGCAGTTGGGTTTACATAAAGGCTAAGGTCCGTATTCTAAATTTAAACTCATGTTGAGGTTTTAGTCGAGGTTGAATAGCTGTCATTTCATAATTTTCTGTCAAAGTGACAATTCATAAATTTAAATGAGAATAGCAATTTGGAATGGAGGTCTTTTTACGAAAATTGTGGGTTAGCTAAACACAACTTCCGGGCGGTCATTTGGGTCATGATGGTGACGAAATCTTACGTCAATAAAAGTTTTGTCCATAGTTTTTCTTTAGCTCATTACAAATATTAATTTGTACTTAGCACGGTACGGTGATGCTACGAATTAAATATTTTTAAAAGCTATGAAGACTGAAAGGAGCCCGGACCAACACGGCTTCCGTATGTCATGGCACCACAGTTCCAACTTAATATACTGTGAAAAAACCTTCAGCTTTTATAAAGCTAGTATGATCTAGAAGGATCTGGTCATGGTACAGATATCATCGGATCTAATTCTACAATAATTGGACACGGTTATGACATAAATGGGTTATGCCGTCTAGTAACAAAGCTTACTATCTAGCTTACTAGGTGGTAGAGTTTCGCAGCGACTCGCCCGGATTGGTACCACCGCCTTACCTATTCCTGCCGCCATAACGTCATGACGTGTTCCGGTTCGGAGAGTAAGGTAGCCGGCAAACTTACTTTTGCTCGAGGCCTAACATCCTGACCTCAGGTTGGCAACGCACCATTACCATCTTTGGTCTCTCTAGGCGGCGTGAATTTCTTACCATCAGGAAATCCGTCTGCTTGTTTGCCTTCCTATAACATATATAAAAAAAAACTAAATCCAATGAGTGGGATCATTGCCCTTCACTATTCTGTTCTTCTTTAGCTCATTTCAGTTTTTCTTTAGCTCATTGCAAATATTAATTTGTACTTAGCGCGGTGTGATGCTACGATTTAAATATTTTTAAAAGCTATGAAGACCGAAAGCGTAATAGACAAACAAACAGACAAAATCACATTTATAATATTAATAGTGGAAGTACCTACAATACATTTTTGTCTGTCTATCTTTCTAATGCATACCTTCTTAAATATATTATTATTATTTGTTGCCCACGTAGTTAATTGTCCCACATGAAAAATTTTCGGGATAAAAACTATCCTATGTGTTAATTCAAGTAACCAAATTTCATGAAAATTGGTGCAGCAGTTTTTGCGTGAAGGAGAAACAAAAATACAAACTTTCGCATTTATAATATTAATAGGATTGTTACTTTATATATATATATATTTTTAAATATGTTAATTTATAAGCTAGCGTACACGCCTAACTACCGACCGCGAGGCTCGTGTACGATTCTCGACGGGGGCAGGCATTTGTATGATGAACATTTAGCGGTCTGCATTTCTGTGTGTTTATTAAATTTATTCTTGTATCTATTTAAGTATTTCTTTGTAATAGTATCGTTGACTAACACCCATAACACAAGTATATAACTCGCTTACTTCGGGCTTAGATTCAATTTGTGTAACTTGCCGGGAGATGTTTCATGTATCATGCCCATCATCTTGATGCGTGGCGATCTACAACTGTGCGATTTCGAAGACATTTTTTTTACCCCGTTTAACACCTTTGTGGAAATAGTTACCGAGGGCGGTATTCCCAAACGATTATGACTTACGAATCTTCATGAAAAGAACGTACTCATTCCTTAAAGGTCGGCAACGTATCTGTGATACTCCTGGTGTTGCGGATGTTAGTGGGCGGAGGTGATCACTTTGCTCGTTTGCCTCCTCTTCTAAAAAAACATTGTTATTTATTTATTATTTATAAAAAAATAGACAATGAAGGCGGTAATGGTGCTTTCTTAACCTTAGACTGGGATGTCATGCACAAGTAAGTTTGCCGGCTATATTACCCTTCAAGAAACACGACAGTGGCGAGTATTTCAGTTATAACTGCAGAAATGGATAAGACAGTGGTATAATTCCGAGCATGTTCTCGTAAAACTATCACCTTTTCGTAGTTCAAACCTAAAGAGCCACTTAATGTTAGCATATTTTTTTAAGGAGTTCGGAACCAATACCGGGGCAAACGCATATTAAGTATTTAACCTATATGGATATCGAACAAGGACTCAATAAAACTTCTTTTATAAATATGGCTTTCAATCGTTTTTCACAACTTATTTAGCCAATGTCAGGTACGGGACCACCACACAGTAAGTATTTTACTTTATCTGAAGATATTGAGCTACCTAAAAGGAAACACACACAATATACCTACTCGTATAATTGCCAGCACCAAACTTTACAAAAGACACACAACATAATATGAGTTTACTTAATTTTTTTTATAATTTGATTTTGTTAGATTTTATATATCTAAATAACAACTTAAAAATATTGCGGTTACTTGATAGTAGTAAACATTTATAGTTACGAGGTTTAGGAAAATCACTTGGAAAGATATCATACAGGGATGTAGGGAATTTTGAGCAATTAAATAAAATGTGATCAACTGTACCTTCTTATCTTCACGCCCATACCCTCGAAGAGGTAGGCAGAGGCACAACCAGGGCACCCACGACTAGCCGAAGACACTGAGTCCCACAATGTGATAGGTGGCAAGACTATCGCCAACCGGACACATATACAATCCCGAGCAAACGTTTTTTTTTAACCAGAAAATCCACTAAAAATCCAATTTTCTTTTTATTACCCAGTTCGGGATTCGAACCCGGGACCTCATGCAGCAAGTCCAACAACTGAACCTTTACACCACGGAGGCGATGCATTATAATTAAACTTTATTATAATAAATTATAATAAAACTTCATTAAAAGAAAACAACTAGTAACGTCAATACAACGTCAGTAAGTCAAAATTGTCCAACGTTTTTGTATTAAAATTGTGTAGACTGAAATGAAATGTATTCAGATTATCAAAACCGTGTACGTAGATCCAGATATATCTAAGGTCAAAGCAAGGAATCATACGAACGTAAGTTGGAGGTTAAACGATTCAGCCGACGCTGTTGTGGGTTCTTTCCTGCATTATTCATCGATCGGCGGCTGCTACCGACGGATCGGTCTATTTTAAGATTGTCTGCATTGTAATAATCAAAACCTGGTTGGTACCTAAAGTACAGGTTCTGTACCTGTAATTAGCGGTTCTTAACATTTTGATACCGCTTCCAAAGTTGGTACCTGTACTCATTGTACTGATACCTAGCCAGTACCTATACCTAAATATGTAGTACCTTACATACAAGTACAACATTGTTAATTGTTGTGTAACAATCAGTAAAAATAGTCAAGTAGGAAAGGATATATCTTCGTCTGAAGAAAAAGTATTACGTAAAATATGGTTCTAGTAACTGGTCATATTAAACCAATTTCGAGCAATGGTACCATTATTAAATGGTACTGATATCACGCCAAGGCCAATTCTGCGTACCAGTTCCCAAAAATCCGGTATTTGAAACCATATCCATGGTAACACTAGGTTTCTTGCAGTCTTTAAATTTAGTAGAGTTTGGCATGTCATTTAATCAGGTTGTATTTTTTTATACATATCGATTGTCCTGTTTGACAGTGATCGATATTATTTTCTGATACGTTGCTAGGTGTAATGCCGTAAACAGAGTAGAGAGTGAGTAAAAAAGAGCGAGCAAATGCCTTCGTTCTCTCTAAGCAGAGATTTCCAGTTTGAGATCTGAAAATATACCACATTATCTCGCAGTTAAAGCAATAAAAATCAGCTATATTCAAAGACATCAATTTTATTTAGTTGATTCTGAAGTCTTTGATTGTTGGAGCCTTATGGTTAAAAGATACATATCTCTAGACTACGTTTTGTCACATATGAAAAATACCGACAAATAACCAACAGCTCTAATTCTATTCTTTGGTTTTGGCTCATTAAGATCAGAATAGTGAAGGGCAATGATCCCACTCGTTGGATTTTGTTTGCTTTGTTACTAGACGGCATAACCCATTTATGTCATAACCGTGTCCAATTATTGTAGAATTAGATCCGATGAGATCTGTACCATGACCAGATCCTTCTAGATCATACTAGTTTTATAAAAGCTGAAGTTTTTTCACAGTATATTAAGTTGGAACTGTGGATCCATGACATACGGAAGCCGTGTTGGTCCGTGCTCCTTTGCAGAATGGACCATCTGCCTTCTTGTTCCAAGCAGCTCGTAAAAGGCGAGCATAGGCTTACCGTCACTAACACCGTGACATGTGACTAGGTGCTAGAGTTCGCAGTGACTCACCCGGATTGGTACCACCGCTTTACTTATTCCTGCCGCCATAACGTCATGACGTGTTCCGGTTAGGAGGGTAAGGTAGCCAGTAAACTTACTTTTGCTCGAGACCTAACATCCCGGCCTCAGGTTGGCAACACACCATTACCATCTTTGATGTCTATAGGCGGCGTGAGTTTCTTACCATCAGGAAACCCGCCTACTTGTTTGCCTTCCAATATCATAAAAAAAAACGGTAGGTTTGCTTGTCCGATATTAGGTAGCAAATTAGAAGTTAACTTGTAGACGTTTTAGCTGGCCGTTAGACGACAGATTTTGCTCTCAATTTTACCAGTCGTTGCATTGAATGACGGATAACTTATAAGCCGGTGATGTGCGATTTATATGCATAAAAAAATTGTCATTTAAACGTGAGTCAGTGTCTGGTGAAACTGACACCAAAACAGAATCTCGGGCCTTTTCAACTTGTAACACCTGTCGGGAGACGGGTGTTACAAGTTGGACGTGTGTGTGTCTGGCTGTGCCAACATAATGGCTGTCTCAAACGAATGGGCCGATGTCAATGCGGATTTTTTTGTTTCCAAGCTGACGTGATCGTGAGGGTTCTTAGTGACATTACGGGTGTGTTTTGTCGGGGTTTTAATGACTACTCGTCACTAATATACGTGTTTTAAAATTATTACGTTCACACGGTAGAAAACTGTGTCAACATTTGTTTATCAAAAAACTTGATTTAATATCAGAGGAGCAGGCGCCTTGCCTCCCTTATCTTGTTTAGAAACGCCAGTGTAGATAATTTCGAACGATATCTTTCCTCATGTTCGCTTGACTTACATTTTGTGTCTTCCGCAGCGCCATTAATATGGTTATAATTTTATGATTCGTTACTTTTGACTACATCACTACGTTTTATCAGACACGCCCACACAATGTTTGTACAATGTTTTTGAGTTATGTAAATTGAAGTATTTTTTACTTTTGATTGTTACCCTTTTCATTTTAAGGTTGTTGTTTTTTGGCCTATTGTCAGTGTTGCTATTAATATGAACATTCTTAGGATGGAGGAGACGCATTTGCTAAGCAGATGGTTTGAGGTATATATATATATATATATATATATATATATATGTGTAAAAGAAAGTCGTCGTGGTTACACTATTTGAAACTCAAAAACGGTTTAACCGATTTGGCTGAAAATTAATGATGAGGGAGCCAGGAGACGGACGAAGGATACTATTTATCCCGCTCGACTGTGACTTAAGAACGGATAATCCGATTCGGCTAAAAATTTATGGGGAAGTAGCTAAGAACCAGGAGATGGATATAGGTTACATTTTATCCCATTCAACAACGGTGAAACTAGTAAAAACAACATTTTAATTTATCCTATACGAACTGAACGGGCGGAACAAAGTTCGCCGGAACAGCTAGCATTATTATAAGAGTTTAAGTGAATCGATTGTTTGACATATGCAGATATGAGTATCGTCGATTATCCCCATATTCCACAAGATATTGTGTCACGCTATTCCGTATACCTTTACGACTCAATTTCCGTTTTCGGGGGTAATTCGGAAACGAATATTAAATAGATAATGGTTCACATACACTTTTAAATGGTCCTCGTTGTTGGCGTATTTTTTTTTTATGATGTTGATGTTGAAAGGCAAACGACCAAACGGATTTCCTGATGGTAAGAAATTCACGCCGCCTAGAGACCTAAAGTTTGATGATTCTTTTATATTTCAAAACCAATGCTTCTCAATCAGTTAATTTGATGAAGATTTTTTGATGTTTTGATTTTTGAGTCATTCTTATTTAGACGAGTACCTAACTGATTGCTATTTAATTGGCATACACGAAATTTAATGATGTTTTCATTTTTTTGAAATAATCAACAAAATGATATAAATTTGATAAAGAGAACATTTTTCATTTCAGCTTAAATTATATTCTACTCACTTCATTGTGTATATGAAAATTTGTTGCTTTTTGTGCATATTCAACAACCATTGTCATACATTCGTTCTTTACCCAATTTCATAAAATTCATGAAAACCGCATAAAAAATTGTTGTTGGGCTTAGTCTCCACGCGGCCGTCTGTCTGCAGCCGGTCGACTAAAATTTTGTAATATAGATACAGATTGTGGACAATATTGTACTGTACGAACCACAAGCGGCGTCCACAGCGTCTATTGTTGGCGGCATCCCGTTGCCGTCTATTATTGACTCGCCGCTGGAGATTGTTGGCAATGCGCCAACGCAGACCACGTGCTCAGTAGTCACGGGACGGAACATGCGTGATAGTTTCCCAATGTTCGGATAGCTCCCCCGTGTATTCACCGTGTTTGATTTTTTAAATTAACAAGCTGGATTTCCTGATGGAAAAGTGTCGCCAACAAACACAAGATATTGCGTTGCTAACGTGAAGTTGCGATCTGTTTTTAAGGCTTCTCCCCATTTATCAAAATGAACACAACAATGTTATGACGGCAGAAAAAAGTAAAGATGACAATACGAGCGAAATGTTGCAGTCTGAAGGGTCTGCCATCTGGACTGACTACAGCAAGCAAACAAAGTGTTTGTCCCTCATACATTACTTTCAAAGCACTGTAACGGGGTTAAATATTTCGTTTGCTTACTGTGCTACTAGAATAAATTAAGTGATCTAAATGAACCACTAGCAGGGGATACGTTTTTGGCATATTTCTGCGCCCAGATATTAACAAAAATAGTACCTACTAAAGTTACGTAAAAATTAAATACATATGATTTAGGAGCCTTGAGTTTTAGGAGGTTTGAGAGTTATGGTTAGGATTAGTATCAGTAGACATTAATATTTGTATGTTTTGTAAACTAATTAACATTTACGTAGTGGGAACTAATTAATGTAATTTATAAACCATAATAAAATAGCAAATATAGCGCTAACTCTATGCGTAAAATTAATATGTTTTTGAAATTAATTTATTTGAATAAAAAATCTAGCTTGAACAATTCGCACTCGACATTCAGAAATAACACTCGGATAATGTAATTTTGGTGGATAATAAGAAAACTTATTTTTATACATGCACAAAAATACTTTTTATGTAGTAACGTAGTTAACAAAAATAGGTGCTTGAATAATATTATACATACAAAATATTATTTAAATTTAAGTACAGACTTTTACATATTTTTATGTTCCAATGTTAACTTTTAAGTAACATAAATCTACAACAACTGACGTCAATGTTTGTGATGTCAGAGAGATCATACTTGAGAAAAATATTGTTAGGTTTAAAAGAACAAAAGAAATCAGTTAATATAATTTTATCTTGATAATAAAAATTTGATTAATCATAAGAATAAAAAAAGGCCCTATTCTGTTTTGACATCAGTTGAAAAGTAAATTGTGCATAAAGTTAAGATAGTCTTAAGTCGATTTGAGCATAACTTATGTTCATTTTTTAAACGTTCAGCTGACAAAGTCGAAAAACAGTCAGTAAAGATGACAAAAGACGCCGCAGTGAAAAGTGTGACCTGCAGCAATGGTCATACTAGTACGCCGAATGGCCGTGCAGATGACGAGGGAGGTGGTGGTGTCACCCCGAGGGTCTCATACGCGGCTGCCGCCAGGAAAGCCCCTTCACCGCAAGTTATCACCACGTCCCCGCAGTTTCCCCCAAACTCAGGTTATTTATTGTGACCTAACTCATTTTGTGCTCATCCATATCCTTACTCGCTACTTCCATGTTTAGTTTAGATGTTTGCTTTGCTAGTGAATGTTATCTTTTTATATGTTAGTGGTAATCATAATAGATTTCAGTCCTGATTAACTAAAATTACTTGAAGCTAAAAAATATGTGTTTTTCCACTCATAATTTTGATAATTAAAAGTTAAAAAACATAAAAATAAGTTCAGGAAAAAAATCCTCATTTTAACGAAAATGATTATGTAACATCAGTAACAAAATGAGGTGTTTAACAATCATGATCACAATGAATTTGCAGAATGGTAGAGGTATTAAAGAATTCATTATGTTCAAAAATGGTTGGTGTTTAATATTTTCGGTTTTATTTTTTAGCTTCGTGAAAAATGTTTATTACTTTAGTTGTCTTGTACGCAGTTATTAATCTTTATCATTAAAAATGTTTATTTTTTATTTTCAGAATGTCCAAAAAGCAAATTGAATAGTGAAAAAAACACAACGGCAAAATCCGGCAATCCAACTACAAAATTTAATGGAGACAGATCCATATCAAATGAGAATGATAATAAAATGGATAAGTTAAGTACCAAAGAACCAAATATGAATGGAAATGAAAATAACTGCGTGAATATTGTAAATGGTGATACAAAAACTGATCCGCATTGTGATATTAGTAGTAGTGATAATAAAAATGTAGTTACTAACGGAATCACCAGTGATTCAGATGATACAAAATCAAATAAGTCAGATGAAGGAAATTTAGTCTCTTCTTCAGAAAATCTTACAAAAGTTACTGAAAATAAATCTGTAAATAGTAAGAAAAAAGAAAACAAGAAAAGTCACAGTACTGTGGAGAAAAATAAAGAATCCAATAAGAAAAAAGCTAACACGATAGATAAAGCTGAAGGAAAGAAAGAAGAAGCCAATGTGAAGAAATCCGAAAAGGTATCTGAAAATATGAACGGTGATAGTAAAATAGTGAATGGGGACAAAGAAAGAGAGTCATCTCCTAGTGAGGATGGGGATGAGAAAAAACGTGATGCAGAAGTTGTCTTCATTCAAGATATGGGATTTACCGTTAAAATTGTCAGTCCGCGAGCAGATCCTTTGGATATTCAAGTAAGTTATTTTTTTGTTCAATTGAAGAGACTGAATTCAATTCAATTTTCAAAACAACGACAAAGTTGGTCACGTTACGTTGTATGATGGTAAGTCATCACTGCCACCCACGGACATGTGCAACACCTGGAGTATTGCAGATGCGTTGCCAAATGCCTCTTTTCTTTAAGATTCCTAAATCGTATCCATTTTGAAATGCCGCCGTCGGTAAATTATTCCATAACGGAGGATACATACAAGGTAATACATGTCTTTGGAATTGCATTGTAGAAGGTCACCTCGGATCAGTGGTGGTTGGCATGAAACTTGAAATACAGCAGCTGGTATAAAACCAAAATCTTTCCTATGATGTATAAGACATTGAAGGAAGAAAGTAATATAAACTTTATTTAGGAAAATAAATCACTAATGTCTTTCAAAATATATCTCGACATGTTAACGACACGGCCCTTATCGGAAGTAGCATTCGGTAATAATAGATGGCTATTGATAAAACTATTTGTAGGGCACAAGTGACATGCCGATTCAAAGCATACAGTGAAGATTGGTTTGACCTATATTCAGTAATTCATGGGCAAAGGTTGAATAAAAGAACTATATTTTGACTGACTTCAATTGTATGTTTGATACGCGATTACTCCGCCAATAATTTAGACCGAATTTTGATGATTATTGTTTTGTAAGGTCATGAACTATAATTCAAAATTGGTCCCATATTAACATAAGACGCATACTTATATATTTCATTACTGTAAAGAATAATGCTCTAAGCCAGGGTTTCTCATACTTTCGGCTCCACGTACCCCTGTTAAAGTTTTCAGGTGACAGCGAACCCCCTTAATTAACTAATTAAACCCCCCCCCCAAAGAAAACAAAAAAATGACTGTTAAGGAAAATAATGTTTTTATTTCAATAAAAGGTGCCAAATATATATATATATATATTTATAGTGCCAAAATAAATATATTTTAACTACTATTAATGTGATGGGTGTGCTTGTTTCTTGTTACAAATGGAGTCAATCTTAGGAGTAATTTTGGACAATTTTAACCTTAATTCTGACTCGGCATCAAGTCGATTTCTGTACTTAGTTTTCATCATGACTAAGTGTGAAAACCCACTCTCACATAAGTATGTTGTAGCAAAGGGTAAAAGGAAATTTACCGCTTTGCGTGATAGTTCTGGATACTCTTCCTGCCCAAAAATCTATTAAAGACATCCTTTTAAAATCAGCTTGAAAGGTTAGTCTGCGGACATTTCTACTGTTGCTTAATACTCAAACTAGAATTAATGCTCTCGGTCGTGACCGCAAATGGGTTACGAATCCAGTCATCACGCCTCCATTATGTAGATCTTGTCGCGTACCCCCTGCCGTCGAATGGCGTACCCCTAGGGGTTCGCGTACCCCACTTTGCGAAACCCTGCTCTAAGCCACTGGCCAATCACGCGTAGCGGTTTCGCTTTTTGTTATTTACGGTCCAATCATGTTAGTCGTTTTCTTTTATCCATCCAATACAGAACATGAAGAAAATAAACTCTGTGGGCTCATCCTTGCCACTCAGAGACATTAGATAAACAGAATAAAAGTTATAGAGCTTGTATCAAATCAAAATGTGTCACTGATTTTTTTGCGGCTGTTATATTTTCTTAAATTAGTGACATAAAAAAAATTCTGGGCCGTAAGATCAGGAAGTGGTCATAGAGTAACGTCGACTAAAAGACTTGTGTCTGGATCATCTAAGCCCTAAGGTCATAAGATAACCTGGTTAGCTATTTTAATTAAAAAAACAAAATTTCTGATATTTCTGTAAGCAAAAAGATAATCTTAATAATTTTGTACATTTTTCCTTTGGGTAATGTGAAAATCTGTGATTTGAATATTGCCAAAACTTATACATTTATTGTATTTATTTGCATTGATCACATAAAATATACTGTATTTTTTATGTGATAGGTATCAAGCATGGAACTGGTTCAAGAAATTCACCAAGTTTTAATGGACAGAGAGGATACTTGCCACAGGACTTGCTTCTCGCTTCAGCTTGATGGAGTCACTTTAGATAATTTTGCCGAATTAAAAAATATCGAGGGTCTCAAGGAAGGGTCCGTTATAAAGGTAATTGAATATTAGAAACATAGCAAAACTCACAAAAAAAAATCTCGCCTATGAGCGCTAAGAACTATCTTGATAATGTCAGCTTGTAAATGAAAAGTGTGCATCGAAATTGGTCCATCTGTTCAAAAGTTATGATGCCACAGACATACACACTTTATTAATAAACGTGGAGTGAAGTACTCCAAGGTTCAACCCGGTCTCATAGTCTTTATTACATTGCGACACGGACTATAGTATCAACTTAATTTTACTCCTTTGTTAGTCCATGTTTTTTAATAAGACGGATAGATAAAGACAGAGAGGCTGGGGGGGACCAAACAAACAAATACTCTTTCGCATTTGTAATGTATTATTTACATGTGTACTTATATTTACGCCAAGTCCTTTACAGGGTAGACAGAGAGTATGGAGTGCCAAAATCCAAATGTCAGCAATCCTTGCAGACCTGCCTAGCTTTCTTGAAATTCATTGATCCTTTAGTACGATTACCCCAGTTTCAGAGACTCTTGGTACTACCCTTGGATAGAACGCTGTCACTTGGGTCGTGGTTTTTCAAACTAGGTTTCCTCGGGTACATAATCCTATCAATTTATCTGTTTGCTTGTTTACCTTCTAATGTGGGCAAAAAGTATAGGTAGTGGACGCTCTCCACCTCTGTTTTAAAGTTAAATATTTTGCTTTGTCCTGTTTTTTTGACCGTGAAGTAAGTTCTGAGCAATCGGTTCAGGCTTTGAAAAAATTTTTATTGGGATATTTCATTTTACAGGTAGTAGAAGAGCCTTACACTATGCGTGAAGCCCGTATCCACGTGCGACACGTCCGCGACCTCCTCAAGTCTATAGACTATGTGGATGCATATGCTGGTCAGGAGTGCAGTTCTCTGGCGTTCCTCAATATTATTACACAGGGAGATATATTAGGTAAACAATATTTTTTTCTGTCTAATGGTATTAGAGTCCAAACAGCTTAGGGGGTTTCCTGATGATTAAAAGTGGTGTGTTCTTAATAGTTGAAAAACTTAAATTTTCCAAATTTTTTTTTTAAATTCTTTAAATTAAAATAACGTTGTCTCTTACCACCGTGTGAGTAATTTTAAATTTACCCGTGTGCTTGTCGCTGCTGATCGGTCATATATAAAGAAACAACCTTTATTTTATTAGAGATTGTGGACGTTTTTATTCTGTTCGTAATTTTGCCCTCTTCATTTGTTTTAGAAAAAAAGAAATCCCGTCCCGAGAGTGTAGACTGTACGCCGCCCGATTACATAATGCCTGGCAGTACTGAACGGCCGCTGTTGCCCCTCCATCCGGGACTTACCAAGGAGAATAAGGCACCACAGTGCTTAAAGGTACGTATTAATAACCACCACAATAATATTAGGCAATTTTTCATCAGTTCGAATACCTATTACTTTTACCTGAGGTTTATGAAATTAGGTATAGGTATATCACTACATAGTATAAAACAAAGGCGCTTCCTCCGTCCCTCTGTCCCTTTGTATGTTTAAATCTTCAAAACTACGCAACCGATTTTGGTGCAGTTTTTTTAGTAGATAGAGTAATTGCTCTGTGGTCTAGCGGTTAAGTTGTTGGACTGACTGCATGAGGTCCCGGGTTCGAATCCCGGGCAACAAAAAGAAAATTGGGTTTTTCCAATTTTCTAAAAAAAAAATGTTGCTCGGAATATAGGATATGTGCCCGGTTGGCGATAGGCTTGCCACCTGTTATATTGTGGGACTTAGTATCTTCGGCTAGGAGAGATGGCGCTACTGTGGCCACGCACTGCTGACATTGACACAATCTTTATTATTCAGAAACGTGCTATACGAGCAATTTATAACTTGGAGGGTAGAGCATCTCTAAGACAACTGTTTAAGGACATTAACATTATGACTGTACCTAGTTTATATATATATGAAAATATAATGTACGTTAGAAAAAATATAGATTCATTTACAAAAAATAGGGATATACACAGTGTAAATACAAGAAATAAAAATAAGATAGCTGTACAAATGTTTCGACTAAAAAAAACATCGAAGTGTTTTATTGGCACTTGTGTACTTGTTTACAACAAAATTCCTGAAAGTGTCAAACAATTATCGGAAACAAATTTTAAAAATTATGTCAAAAATACCCTAACGAGGAAAGCTTATTATAAGATTGAGGAATATTTTGCTGACAATTCAGTTTGGACAACATGTTAAATTTAAATATTTATATATCATTTTATTTTTTATTATTACTGTTATAACAGGATTTCAGAATAAGATTTAATTATTATTTCAATGTTATTCTCAATTTTTTTTATTGACATTTTTAATTTGTTTTTGACATACATATTTTTTTTTTTTTAATTTTTACCTACAAAAATATAATGTTTATATTTTTAAATCGTAGTAATGTGATATTTCATAATCTATGTTATGTTATTATTAAGTAAGGCATTATTGACTTTCAAAAAATGTACTCAGTTACTTATTTTGAATAAAAATGAAATGAAATGAAATGTCGTGGGTGCCCTGGTTGAGCCTCTGCCTTACTCTTCAGGGATATGGGCGTAAAGATACTTAAGTAATTGAAATTTATATATATTTTTATATCCGTGCGAAGCAGGGGCGGGCCGCTAGTATGTTATAAGATTATATTCTATCATTCAGTTTGTTTCCATCGTAGATACAATTTGATAATTCATTATTATGATTAATAATTTTCACTAATTATGGCCCACCATTCTTATTAAAGCATTTTAATGGCCATTGTGTTTTGAACTGCCTACACAGTAATGTACACATAAATAAGATATACAGATAGTTTTCCTCAATTTATTATCTATTATTCTTATGAAATATGTACCACTGTACATATAAGTATAAGTAATAACCATATAAGTATGTACTAGCCTACCTATCAAACATTGTATCGCTTCACATCAACAGCTACTACATAATATAATATTTGAGACTCCGATAGTAGTGCAGTCTGTTGAATCCAATGTAATAATACATTCCAAAATCAACGACTTCTTACAAATAATTTCCAGTTGACCAAATTATGAATCTAAACCATTCTCGAGTCCCCTTGAACACACACAAAAATTTCATCAAAAGTGCTTCAGGCGTTTAGGAGTGCACTGCACACGCACACAAAAAAAATGTATGGATCGTCTATGCTGAAATGACGCACTCCACCGTCGCATGTACGCATACGAGTATATTGATAGTATGCATATAATATATACAATAACACTTCTGTAATTTGGATATTCCGGTCGCATTTCAACGATTTTTTTCGGGTTTTTTGTTCAAATAGTTTAGTTATTGTCCGAGCACCAGAAAGAGCAAATGTCTTGTTCCATGAAATATAACAGAATTGGTATAAAAAAACATAGGTGGAGATCAACATGCGACAATTGACAGAATGGGACGCATAAGTGATTCCCGAAAAAAATGCCCCACAAATAAGATATCGCGTTTAATTTTCACTTTAACACATTTATGTAAGCTAATTATGTAAGTAGTGGGACTCATCATTTCTGCTTAGACGGTCTTCACTAGTATTTGAAATGTTATTATTTTGAATTAAAGTGAAATAGTACTATTCACCAAATAGTTATGTGACTCGGTTGGGTTGTTCCCATCTAGTCATACTTCGACCAGCCACACTGTTACTCGTTAAGGTATCCGAACATTGGTAACAATTGTTAGATCCGGAGGTAGAGGTTCGAAGTGACTTTTCCGGAAAGTTGCCAATACATATTCCTATCGTCGTAACGATAACGCCATATAAAATCTCATCTTTATTTTTTGTGTCGAGATGTATATTTCTTACTATTAGGAAATTTGTCATTTGCATTGATAGTTTCTTTTGTCATATAACATAGCGAACAACCATGCGATTCTCCTACTGGTAAGTAGGAGAACCTTCACGTAGAGAAGCCATATTATGTATATGTTTCTGGTGCAAAGTTGGATTTTAGTCTGATGCCGTCAATCGGCTTCCCTACTCTCATTGGTTAGCAGACGCTATGGCGACAGTAATAGATATTACTGGAATTATTCAGTAATCTAAGTTACTAGATTACTACGAACGTGAGATGGATTGTCATATACATGCGTCTGTTGGTAAGGTGCTGACGACGTCGGGCTGGAACCCGCCCCCAGGCCCGCGCAAGATGTGCGGCGACCTGCTGTACCTGCACGTCATCACCCTCGAGGACCGCCACTTCCACATCACCGCCTGTCCCAGGGGATTCTACCTCAATCAGTGAGTAGCTTTTGATTATTTACATTTTTTTCGGTAGTCAGGTTTTTTCAGACATTTCTCTTTTCTTCGGGTCTTTTTGGAAGAAATTATCAAACGGATAATGTTATGAAACTTAGAAAAAAACCGTCTGGTGCTTCGAATGCTTGTAGTCGGTGTTTTGGATGCGAAATGCGAAAAGTAAACGTATATTTTACATCATACTAGTTGTTGTCTTTTGCTGGCTTATGCAAGTTACTTGGCTCAGTACACAATGAGGAATACTACACGTCAACTTTACAGATAATGGGTAGTGCATATAGTTGATGGGCGATGCGTATCGGGTCAGGCGCATCGCATTTTACTAAGCACGCAGGCGGGCAGGGACATATCTCGTCTGCGGATTTTTGTTACTCGGTACCAACAAGTGTAGTAAAAATAAAGCATGCCAACTTTATTTTAAAATCTTCAAGTATGGAAAGTGTATCCTCTAATGTAATAAACTAATGTAGTGTAATTGTCGAACAAAATTTTACCATTAAAATGTCATTAGCGATATATTCACATTATTAATATCGTTTTTACTCTTCTCTTTGGGGACTGTTGGCAGCAATGCGGACTGCGCACTGGACACCGTGCTAAAATCTGCCAGGATGCGTCCCGTTCGAATGTGCGCTATCCTTTAGGCTCGTATTCACAATAGACGTGTGCATGTCGCATTGTTAACTTGAACCTTAAAATGCAATAATAATAATAATAGACGATAATAAAACCATATCCAAACACAGGTATCCGTAACAGGTGAAAAGAAAATACATTTATTAAATACCTATTGTTATCTATATTTTGCACGTTTTTTATCATTTAATCACACTGAAGATTGTAACACGACCTACTTGTTGTTATCGTCCATCAAGTGACTTTCAGATCATCATAAATGTTTTTTGTCACATCATTACTTGGATTAAGATATCTTAATTAGCCCCATACTATGAAATTATAAATTTTGTCCAAAGTTCCATTATCAATATATTGTAGCAAAATTTTATTTTAACTATTAATACGAAATACATGCAGACATCTTAGAGATTGTGTTTTTTTAATGAACTAAAGCATATTATTTTGACAAACGTAAAAAATGTTACATTTCGTCTGAACCCATTGCAAAATTCAAAATGTAGTTATTAACTAAAGCATGTACTAGTATTTATTTTTTTCATATTTCAAAACTGATGCCTGTAGTGTTTACCTACCCATGTAAATTTATTGGCTACTTGTAATTTATAGTAATACTAGCCGACCCGGCCAACATTGTTACTTAAAACATCTAATTACATAAAAATATTGTAAGGTATAATATGTTCAGAATTTCAAATATACATAAAACAATTTCATAAAAATGCAGAAGAAAAAGGTTGGCAAAACCACAAACATCGTGATTCGGGATTTTTTAATATTTAAATTTATATACATACGACATTTAAAACCTGTAACGTTGTGGGGGTGGCTTAGCTACCAACAACCACTGTGTTAACAGAAAAATAAACGAACAGACAAACCAGTAAAGTAGAATCCTGTTGATAAAAAAATTAAAATGTTCACAAAAATACTGTATTAAAATAAACACATAAAATAAAGTCCATAAGAAAAGTCTGTGCACTCAAAGTTCTGCCGGATTAAAAAAAAGGGATAGATGGGCGTGGGATACGTCGGTGGCTCAAAGGTTGGTTGACGGAGCCCGGATCTCAGCACAGAGGACCGCTGCTATAGGCCTCAGCGGCGTAGGAGTGGACCCCTTGGCGCCTTCTCTCAGCAGCCAAGAGCAGGAGAAGTGGGCAGCTGGGAAGGCGGCCAGAAAAGTATACCGGCGGGGCAACTACCGCCGGTTCAGGGTCCTCGGGTCCACTACTGAGGAGCGGGCACCAGGCAGCAGGCACCAGGTAGCAGGCACCAGACAGCAAGCACCAGATAGGAATTAGCAGGCAGCAGTTCCTCCGTAATATCTTCTTATTGTTTACTCCGTCGACTTATGCTATAATTTGAATTCCGGCAGCATGAGGATCTCAAGCAGACTCTCAGAATACTAGAAGCAGACTGTCAAACCGAAATGAATTTTGGTTCTACATTAAAAAAAATATAATAATAATAATAATAATAATAATAAATCATCTTTATTTCACATAAACC
>NJDD01009927.1:0-16529 GCA_002245505.1 Calephelis nemesis
GTGCTTCTATTGATAACTGGCCTCAACGTTTAAAGGACTGTATTGCAGCCAATTGCTTCGAATAAGCTTTTTATATTTTTAATTGTTGTATATTTATGTATTAAACTAACACAC
Organism: Calephelis nemesis; assembly: GCA_002245505.1. Classification (NCBI taxonomy): domain Eukaryota; kingdom Metazoa; phylum Arthropoda; class Insecta; order Lepidoptera; family Riodinidae; genus Calephelis; species Calephelis nemesis. The sequence continues at coordinate 115 of NJDD01009927.1, forward strand.
TGTAAAAGTAATATATGTTATTTGTAGTTAAAAAAATATTTTTTTTCTTTATTACAATATTTATGGCAAGACTAGGTATATATAAAGATATACATCCATACAATCATCTACAAAAATATAATCTTTTGTAAGCCATATCGATATATGATTATGAAAATACTATTATAAGCTTATACAAATCCTATTTAACAATAGCAAGATACTTATTCTTCAGATAATAACCTATTTATATTGCCCTGTAGCAATGTATCCAACAAGAATAATTTATTATGGAAACATAATTTGTAATGTTATATGAATTTACTTTTCAACTCAGTATAAAAATGGCATTGTTAATGCAGATATATATACATACCAGCCAAGACGGCGTACTTGACTGTCGTGTTCCATGTTGGACTGTTAAATTAGATTTAAATACGATACCAGCCGACGTAACTATAACAATTATGGTATCCATAGATACTGCAATGGTTTTACAATCAGGAAAGCTAACCGCTTTTTAGCCATCTTTCTATTATAATCCATGTTATCATTAACGATATATAGGTAGTACGTCCCTGTGTTGGTCTGCTGGGTCCACTAAGTGGAGTATACTATCTGCGTCTTTGCGAGGCAGCTGGCTAGTTGGTTACCTTCGTGTTACATAAAAATTAGGAATGTGCGAGAAACATGTCAATGTACACTTCATATTGTCAAGTAGATAAAGTGTGCCAAGTTGACTAGTTTATATAGTATACGAATAGTTGCATATTAACCACAACGACGCAAAATATAGTAAATAAATAGTAAATAGTTGGGTAGAAAAAAATACTACGTTAGAGGTTGGAGTAAAATTATTTTTCGCTGTTCTTTTCTCCGAAAACGAAGCACTAATTAAAGAAAAGGTTTTTTTTTTTATTTTTTTTTATTCTAAATTATAAGGGACTTTTACCCTGCAGGGCATGTCAGTACCATTTTATGCCAATTTTAAATAAATTAAAACTAGCTTATCCTACTTAACACCTAAACATTAAAACATCTTAAATAAATCAGTTGCGGCTGCGCTTGTTGGTTGAGATAAAACATCTATAAATGCTCCAACATTCATTACATTAACATTGTATGTATTGATGAAAGTTTTCCTTTGATCACGATTCTTGACACACTCCATCAACAAATGATGCACATCCTCCACAATGTTACAAACTTCACAATTTGGTGTATTTACTTTTTCCATGAGATATGCAAATTTGTTAGACGGATAGTGTCCAGAACGTAATCGATGAGCCGTAGCAATATTATTTCTGGATATGTCTTTATCTGAAAACCAAGGTATTCGAGGAGGCTGACGTTGAATTGTTTTGTACCAAATCCCTTTTTCTTTACTGCGTTTATCAAAATACTCTTTAAAAATTTCAAAACATTTATTTTTGTATACATTGACGACTTCATTATAACAGAGATTCACCTTTAATTGTTCACCTTCTAATATAGCCAATCTTGCATATTTGTCAGCCTCCTCATTACCACTTATACCTATATGCGATGGGACCCACTGCAATATTACTGTCACCGAATTAAAATAAAAAATGTTAACCATTTTAATTATATCATATGCTTCCGGTGCACCTCTACTTCCAGAGGCGCATCGAGCTATATGCTGCAAACCACTCTTGGAATCCGTAAGTATTACGCACTTTTGGTTGATATTAGGTCTTAAACTTTGTATATATTTCAGCGCCTCTAAGATTGCAATGAGTTCCATACGCATAATTGAAATATTTGTCAAATTTTGAACCATAGCCCTGAATTTCATTTTAGGTACGCAATAAGCACCACCTTGTCCCCTCAGACTTTTTGAAGCATCTGTGTAAATATGCAAATAATCAGTATATTTTTCATTTAATTCATTTAACACATCATATTTAAGGTTACTTACATTATAATGTTTTTTAGCTTCCTTTATGCATCTTAGATCAGTCTTAATAGAGTCATTTAAATTAATATCCGTAATCCATGTGTCAAATGAAAATATGTCTAAAATTTCAGAATTATAAACGCGATAGTCACGACAATTCTCAAATACTTTACATAAAATAGGTGCTTTCTTTTTTAGCCAAAATCTAGAATTCAATGACGCACAAAGTTTACCTATGAAATCTGAAATTGTATTATTTGTCCATGATTTACATTTAGTAATGTACTTAAAAGATAGATACAGACGTCTTACAAATAAAGGGCATACACACAACTCACTTTCCATGACATGTATGGGAGTGCTTCTGACAAACCCGCCTATTATTCTCATTGCTTGATTTTGTATCTTATCCAGCTTTTCAACGTGTGTTTTAGCACTGCTATCATATAAAAAGCAAGCGTAATCTAATCTACTCCTTATCAAAGATATGTATAATGTTCTCAAATGCTTAGGATGCATTCCCCATTGTGGACCAGCCAGAATTTTAAGCAAATTTAAATATTTTGAAGTTTTTTCTACAATGTCATCAATATGTTTACCCCATCGTAGTGATTGATTCAACCACACACCCAAATATTTTACATTATTTACAGTTGATATGGTCTTATTATTGATTGTTATTTCAACGACTATTTTTACGTCCTTTTTTGAAAACACAGATTTTAGTTTTGCTAAGTGAGATCTCTAACCCTATTTCCTGTAATAGATTAATTATAATATTCATAGCTGTTTGAAGGCTAGTTTTACAAATTTCTAATTTTTCATGACTTACAAATAGAACAAAGGCATATTGGGTAACCATTACTCCTTCGATTAAGTTGCATATGTGAGAGGTAGCGATATTAAATAACAATGGGGATACAGGGTCTCCCTGAGCTAAGCTTTTGCTAGAACATCTAATATATTTCTCTTCTCTACCATTACATTGACTCATCAGATGCCTTTTAACTAAGAACGACCAAAAATAATAACAAATATTTTGACCCACTCCCAATTTATCCATTATTTCCGTTAATTTATCTACAGAGATATTATTGTACGCGTTTTCGATATCTAAGAAACAACATACAGTCTGTTTATTATAAGGGAATCCGAGCTGTATACATGTCACAAGTTGAGAAAGACAGTCTAAACAAGATTTTCCTCTCCTAAAACCTACCGTTTTTGATGATAATTTATTATTTTTCTCAACATACCACTCCAGCCTTTTCCCTAATACATTGTGAATTTTTTTACATAGACAACATATTAGTGAAATTGGCCTGAATTTCATAGATGTATTGCTATTACTAGTCGATTTGGGGATAGGCACCACAAGAATATTACGCCACTGATCAGGAAGTACTCCTAAACTAAGTATCTTATTATAGATAGTCAATAATCCCATAAGCAAAATTTCAGGAAGATTGTACACCATGGAATAACTGACACCGTCACTACCAGGGGCTGTGTCCTTTTTTTTAATGCAATACCTAAGTTCGTTTATTGTTATCATATTTTCTAACATGTCATTGCGTGACGTAAAATTTGGACAAATATTATTTACAAAATCGGGTGTTAAAGAGTCTATTATTTCTTTTTTAACAGATTCATTCGCATGATTTCCATTGTTTTTATATCCCTTATACCAACGCATTTTCCTCCACATATCGGAAATAGAAGTGACTCCATTAATGTTTGAACAAAATTTTTTCCAACTTTTTGTTTTAGCTTTTTTAATTAACAGCTTCACTTCTTTTATTTTATTTTTTAGAGATATAAGATTATTTGGTGTAGGATTTCTTCTAAAATCTTTAAGAGTTAACCTACGCTCTGCTACAGCTTTTGATAATAATGGTGTCCAATATTCTCTAGGCTTAAATTTACTCGTTGGATTGTTGCAAGTTTTAATGATAGGGATATGTATATTAGCTGAAATATTTATTTGATTTTCAAAATAATTGTAAGCCTCCTGTACCTTATCTTCATTTAAAAGACCGTAAAACTTCGTTGGGTCGAACGATTCACTAAGAGTCTTTCGATATCCAACCCAATCAGCTTTTTTAAAATTCCTTTTGTTATTATTATTAAGCTGAGGCGTAGAAATGTTCATAGAAATTTTAATAATAACATGATCGCTACCTAAATTTTCGTTAATAGTGCCCCAATTAATATTAACCGCAATATCCGATGACACAAAAGTAATATCTGGTGACGATTTTTGTAATACACCGTCTACCAACCTAATCCTGGTATCGGCTCCATTGTTCATAGATACGTAACCATGTTCTAACGATGATTCGAACAACTGTTTGCCTCTCTGATCTGTTTTATAGGATCAGTTTGTGTGATGTCCATTAAAATCTCCAGCCACAATTGTTTTTCTAGAAAAAAGTGAAAATATGCTATCCCAATCTGTAATATTAGTATGTACAGTTGATGGACAGTATACTGGTATAACATTTTCTAAATTATGACAGTTTGATAATTTTAAAATTATAAATGATCTCTATACCCACATTGTTAATTGAAATAGAACACTCTTGACTTTTAATAGATTTATGCACCAATATCGCAACCCCCCCGTACCCATCTTGCCTATCCTTCCTATAAATACTATAACTATTAACATACAGAGATGTCCTGGAGTCCAACCATGTTTCACTTAAAATAGCTATATGTATTTTTTCTTGGTACAGTAGAGAATCAAAATCTGTAACTTTATTTCTCAAACTTTGTGCGTTCCATTGATATAGGTTTATACTGATTATTTTAGACGATCTATCCATTAAATAACTGCATTATATTTTTTAATATTTCACCACCACCACCTAAGAAACTTAAAAAAACTTCTTTGCAAATCTCCAAAATAACTCTAACTATACATACTATTTTATCTTCTACACTATTATCTGCTAACACGATATCTTTTATTTGTTCCCACATTTTTTTAAAGTTCATTCTATTTTTTCTTTGCTTCTTTACTTCCTCTGTTGGTGATGTACTCGGTAAAGAAAAGGTTTATATAAATTATAAAGATACATTATGAAAATCTAGTCCAATAATAGTTTTAATTGGAAAATTTTAATGTTTAACATGCTTTGGTTGTTGAGTATGCAAGGATGAAACCGGTATTACCTATATAATTTACATGCCAATGTAATTTATGTAATAAGCATAAAATAAAAAAAAAACACTAACCCCACAATACCTATATCTTATACCTTTAAACGAGCAATTCTTCTTTATATATAATTGAAATCTCGGAATCGGCTCCAACGATTTTCATGAAATTTAGTATAGTATAGTAGTAGGGGGTTTCGGGGGCGATAAATCGATCTAGCTAGGAATCATTTTTAGAAAATGTCATATTCGTGTTTTATTGTTGTTGTTAAGTAACGAAGTCAATGATTGTTTGCTTTGAGGTTAGACTTTTTTAATTTTCGTACTTAAATATAATTTCCAAAAAACACAATTTATAAAAAAACAAAAAAAAAAATACCGAGCAAAGCTCGGTCATACAGGTACTGCACTTAATATGGCCAAGAACCATCTTGATTACGTCAACTTGAAATAAAAAAGTTTGCATAGAAATCGCCTCTGTGGTCTAGCGGTCCGGGTGTTGGACTTGACTGCATGAGGTCCTGGGTTCGAATCCCGGGTCGGCCAACAAAAAAGAAAATTGGGTTTTTCCAATTTTCTAATAAAAATATGTTGGTCGGGATTGGAAATGTGCCCGGTTGGCGATAGGCTTGCCACCTATCACATTGTGAGACTTAGTGTCTTCGGCTGGTCGTGGGTGCCCTGGTTGTGCCTCTGCCTACTTCTTCGGGGATATGGGCGTGAAGATACTTTGCATAGAAATCGGTCCATCCGTTCAAAAGCGATGATGAAATAGACAACACACAGACACAAACTTTCGACATTCCTTTTATGATGTGCTTTAAAATGAACCACTATGATTACGGAACATGACATCTTAATTTTTAATCTTTGCTCCATCAACCACATTCTAGTTCTTTCATCAGAGATCCTTGTCATCAAATCCTCGTCATCAGATTTTATGAACAGATCTAGCTAAGACAAATCCAATGGGTACAAACTAAATAGGCTTACTAGCAAGAATTCCAGGGTTACTCTTCGAGATCAATCATATAACCAGCTCAGTTGTACCCGTATTCATTGGTATTTTATCTGTTAGGTCTCACACATGTGAAAAGTGACATTAATACCCATTGTGCGTCTTATACCCATTCCGTTGTATACAATGGAGATTTAAATTAGCAGACGACTTTGAACCAATGGATCTCCATAAACTATAGTTCGAAACCATTTTGATTACATTTGCTTTCAAGAGAGACAGACAAACGGACACGTCAAATTTATATTCGTCCCCTATTTTATCACTCGTTTTGCATCGGGTATTATAAATAGAACAAAAACTGAATATTAGCAATCACAACCAAACTGGATACTTTGAAACGGTTTTGAAATAAATGAAATGAAAAAATCACTGGCTATGAAAAGTTAATAACAAAACGTGCAAAAAATACTCGTAGTACGTTTGGTTAAATACCAGCTCCAAAAACTGAATTTTTGTTTCTAACATTTGAATATGACTTCCGATATCGTATGTAGAATTTAAATAGACAGTAAGTATGTATCTTCACGAACATATCTCTGAAGATGTAGACAGAAGCACAACCAGGGCATTCACGATTAGCCGAAGACATTAAGACCCACACATCCAATCCCGAGTAACATTTTACTTTATTAGAAAATTGGGAAAACAACATTTTCTTTCTGTTTTCTGGCCCAGAAATCGAAACCGGGACCTCATGAAGTCAAGTCAACCCGCGGGACCGCTAGACCACAGAGGCGATATAGAGTAGACATTCGGTGTAAATATACTCGAAAAGTAAAAAGAGAAAGCTTTAAAATTAATTTTTTTATAATATTGGAAGACAAATAAGCAGATGGATTTCCTGATGATGAGAAATTCACGTTACCTAGAGACAGCAAAGGTGGTATTAATGCGTCGTCAACCTGAGGCCGGGGTGTTAGGCTTCCAGCAAAAGTTTACCGGCTACCTTGCCCTCTGAACCGGCACACGTCGACGGTAAGCATTGGACTTTATGGTGACAGGAATAGGTAAGGCGGTGGTACCAATCCTTACGAGCCGTTGCGAAACTCTACCACCTAGTAGGATGTCACGGTGTTAATGACGGCCTTTTACGAGTTGCCTGGCAGGAAGGCAGATGGTGGCATCTGGTTTTGTGCAAGACTTTGCAAATTTCAAACCAATTTATAATGGAATCTGTACAAAGCCATTCAACATGAGACAAGTTGGAAAGTTCTGTAATTGCTATTTATCCGCTCTTCCAGATCAAAGCGGGTATTGAAATGTTTCAAATGTTCCCTACACAAACCTGTCAAGTATCGCGCCATGTACAAGTAATGGAATATTGAGTAGATACCGGTGAAATGCGTTTGATCTCAGATGCATCGAGGCTTTTATCGAGTACAGAGCGAATGATTCCCTTCTATGTTCATTCCACTGGGATGCCTTCATTGCAATTGCAATTTCTTGTATGAGTTACGATATTACTTGATTTTTAACACTGATGCAAAACGAGGGGTGTTACAAGTGTGTGTATCTGCCTGTCTGATTCTCAGTCTGTGGCATCGTAGCTCTTCAGCGGATGGACAGATTTAGTTGCGGTTTTTTTATTAACGCTCATGTGATCGAGATAGTTCTTAGCTATATTTTTTGGTAATCTGTCCAAGCATTTAAGGTCATCAGCTCATTTGTAGGCATAGGAATGTAAATTAGACGCGCTATGTGTATTTATTTCACTCTTGAACATATGTAAGACTTAACAGTTAAAACAATAACGAATGCTAGTACAACTGAGCTGGTCTGATGATGAACTCAAATATAGGAAACGTAATTCTGGAATTCCTACTGGTAAGTCTATCGAGTTTGACTAGTTAGACCCGTCTTACCTAGACCTGTTTTTATTTTCTGATGATGAGGACTTGATGACAAGGACCTAAGGAATGCACTGGGAGGTAACTGATGGATCACACTTTATAATGTACGGCATTATGTTTTGTAACTTTTGCAGTGCGTGAGTGTGTGTCTGTGGCGTCATTCCTTTTGAAGTGTTGGATCTTTTGGCGGGGGTTCATTGAAATGATTTTATTTAAAGAGACTTGAAAGGTAAATCGATCTCCCATAACAACGCTTCGTGGTCAGTAGAGATAACTTTTCTTTTAGTTATAAATTTCTACGTTTGCTCCTTTTCCATTTAAAAATCGACAACATTGTCTGACAATCAAACTCGTAAACGAATTTGTTCGTCTAATACAGTTTCATTAATAAAATGCTTTAAAATGTAACAAGTCATCTACAGTTGTTTAAATGTAATGCTTTAACTCTTTTTTTCTTTAGTACGGATTCACGAAAACATCAACCCTGTAAATCTGTCTTGTATTTGGCTCTTATATTATTAGTTCCTCTAGACCACGCCTTGGAGACCGCATAATGTATCTCAATAAACAAAGGGCACATTTTTGTCATATTGAAGGTAGCCGCGTTTAAATGTTAAGTTTTTTTTTTAAATTAAGAGTCATTAGTCCCCATGGCAGTCGACCGCATGCGTAGTCATGTCCATCAATATCACATCTCAAATACATCGATCTTTTTACTATCACGGCATTTATCACAGCACGATCCTCGACTCAGTGCCACACTTAAAACAGCAAACCCTTGAAGACGAACCAAACGTACTATTACATACCATAATGCTACCATATCCTATCAAGTTTGGCCATATTACTTTTAGCCGAATCTGCTCCACGATGAAATTCGCTGATCCAACGTTTATCACTTCTTATTAGCCTACCAAGATACATAAACTCGTCGACTTTCTCGCTTCACACTACACATTATATTAAAAAAATATATAAATTAAAAAAAAGGAAAAAAAAATTATTTTTTCATAATTTTATGATATTGGAAGGCAAACAAGCAGACGGATTTCCTGATGGTAAAAAATTCATACCGCCTAGAGACACCAAAAGAGATAATGGTGCGTTGCCAACCTGAGGTTGAGATTTTAGCCCTCGAGTAAAAGTAAGTTTACCGGTATAGGTATAGGTTTACCTCATACTTGAAACCTAAACACGTCAACAGCAAGCAATGACGTTTTTGCGGCAGGAGTACCTACATAGCTAAGACGGTGGTACCAATCTGAGCGAGTCGCTGCGAAACTCTACCACCTAGTCAGAAGTCACTAATGTACTTTCCTTTAATATTTAAATTTAACTTTTAATGTATAAAAGCAACTAGTTTCATTTGTAAGACTTTATTATTTTTGATGTTAGAACCAAGAAACCAACCAAGTTAATTGTATTGTGAATTTTGAAGTGGCAGATATTTTATGCACCCTTGATTCATCACGATTCCACTAAAAGTTAATTTCAGCAGTAAAGTACAGTTGAGCGTTCTAAGCTATTTTCGACTTTATCATGTTCCAAAGCTTGCAACTGGAACTTAAAGCTCAGTAGAGAAATAAACACCACTTCCTAGTTACACAACAGTACCTACATAAAAGGAGCTTAAGTGAGACTTAATAACTTTTCTAGGTGCTACGAACGAACAAACCGACTGAATACTAAACTATATTTTCTTTCAAGACATTTCTTTGTTGCAGATTACATAAGATTGATGAAATAAAAAATGACAATTATTTTAATGTGCTTTTGTTTAAGCTGAGATAAAAATTGTTTAAGAATATTTTACCAAAATCCACCTAAGCTTTTTTATATTTGTACCTACATAGTTTACCTTACCTATATTGTATGTCAATAATATGTTATGTCAAATATTAAGCTTTATATTTTAATGATACTGGAAGGCCAACAAGCAGACGGATCTCCTGACGGTAAGAAATTCACGCCGCCTAGAGACACCAAAAGTGGTAATGGTGCGTTGCCAACCTGACGCCGGGATGTTAGGCCTCGAGCAAAAGTAGCTTTACCGGCTACCTTACCCTCCGAACCGGAACACGTCATGACGTCATAGCGGCAGGAATAGGTTAGGCGGTGGTACCAATCCGGGTGAGTCGCTGCGAAACTCTACCACCTAGTCAGATGTCACCGTGTTAGTGACGGTAAGCCTATGCTCGCCTTTTACGAGCTGCCTGGTAGGAAGGAGCCCGGAGTTAACATTTAAAGTATAAATTTTCACCGAATGTGCTTATAAACGATCGACTGCTGCACCACTGATGTACGCGAATCGTAAGTAAATTACAATCATTTACTACTGCCTCCTATCCAATGACTTTACCTGAAGTAAAATGTACTAGAAACTCATCGCAAAAACCTTTTCTGATGTTAAATGTATTGTTTATTTACTCATGGAGTGTTTGATACCATGTCAATACTTGTACCATGTAAATACCCATATAAATGATTGCTGCTATTACCTCAGTGTTAAGAAACAAAATGAATCTCGTCTTGCGTCAAACTGATGACCTAAGAGTTGATTACCATAGTTAAATTTGTACTAATTTCTCAAAAAGCAACGCAGTCAAACAAATATTTCATATTATTTTATATTTTATTCTAGTATTATAACAATCGAGCGTAGCATTTTGTTAAAAGTTCGCACCATATAAATGCTTGAATTAAAACATTTCACGTATTTTTAATTAGACCGGAATTTCGCAGACGTCAATGCTTTGAAAAGTAAAATTATTCACTAAGGCCTTTAGTTTATAGAAAGAGTTATACGGACTGTATTATTAATATTCACAAAAATACCTGCAATGCAAATACTTGTATATTATTTGAACCTCGCAAACTCTTGCGTAGAGATGTGTAGTTGGTGTCGTATATCGACGCTAACTAAAACTTTACTTATCGACAATCACAAAATTGTAATGTTGCGATTAGTTTATTTTTTATTTTTATAATATTGGATAGTAAACAAACTGTCGTAACCTGGTGGTAAAAAATTCATGTCGCCTAGAGAGAGACACCAATGGTGCGTTGCCAACCTTAGACCGAGATGCCTTGAGCACAAGTTAGTTTACGCGCTACCGTATCCTTCGAACACGTCAACGGCAGCCGCTGATATTACGGCGACATAGTGACGATTAACCTTTGTACGTTTTTTTCAAACTACCTGGCACAGGAATTCAGATGGTCTTTTCTGCAAAAGGAACCCAGACCAACACAGGGAAAATTGTCAATATATTAAAATAAGATAAACACATTGATGCACAATCTTGTAAAATATTTATAAATGTTTTTACTGTATAATTGACTAAATTATCATACTAATTTAACAGTAGTAGTACTTCCTAGTAAATCACCAAAGACATCATTTTATCGACAAGATCGTGACATAAGTTCCTATAAACAATTGCCTCAAATTATTATTGGTGGTTTCTAAAAAAAATTGATCGACTCAAAAAATAGGAGGTCGTAAGATAATATGTACTTTCCTTACATGATTACTGCGACAATTATGAGAAAACGGTGCTGATTATGTCTTCTAAAGGTACTTCTAGGTACGGTAGCACTCAGAAGAACTAGCATATAAATTAAATAAAGACCCGATGAATGTTTTTTTATGTGATAGTACTAAGAAAAAACATACGGGTAACCTGATAGCCAGACCAGTTGTGGTCTTTAATTACATTGACGTTTCAGTTTAGTCGCTGTTCTTTGGCCCTAGCCAAGGCCCATTGTGCAAGTCTACCGGCTACCCTACCCTATGGACCGGAATATCACATTATCATTATGACGACAAGAACAGGTAGGTGGTAAAGCCATACCCGTACGAGATGCAGTACTGCACTCTAATGCACTTTTAAGTTATATTAATTAATATACTTCTTTGTATACCTAGAGAAGAAACTATCTTGAAGTGTCATTTGTACGTCGAAAATAAAATTTAAAACAGTTTCTTCTGGTTTTGCTACGCCTAAATCAGATGTAAGGGAAACCTAGCTGTGTGATAAAGTAGAATTGCATTCTGTTGAAAAATGAAATAATAAATATCGATATATTTTTTTGCATTATCCGTTCATCACTAAACTCGTCCTCAAAAGTAAAACGCTAGACTGCATCATAATTTCGCCGCTTACCCGGCTCTTATTAATGTTCTGTTGTTTTTACTCTTGAAATGATAAAATATTTCCGCACATCTGTTTACCCAGCCTTCTGCTGAGGACGGCCGTGTTTGGACTAGCCGCTAACTTCGGCTCTTGTCTGCGCTTTAAACTGATTCACCGCTATACCCCTTTCTGAATAAATTTGCTTTGTTTATTTATAACTTTATTACTTTTGATGGTCGCTTAAAAACAAAAAAGAGTTAAAATAGATAATGTTGCAAGGATACTAATTCTTAGATGTCCTTGTATTTTTACTTGTCTCCAATAAGTAAAAGTTCAATTAGACTGCATATTTTTTTCGGCATTTCTTTGTGTATTTATTAGGCGATTGTTTTTCAGCTAATAACTTACATATTTTTTTTTCTTCTTCTTCTTTTATAAATATGGCTTTCGATCGTTTTTCACGACTACTTTGCCAATGTCAAGTTAGTTAATTAGTTTATTCCTATACAGTTGTAAGTCACTATGTACGAAGTAATGTCAGGTCAGGGTCTTGAGTGAAGCGATGGCTTCGTCACTTGACAGCAGCGAGATATTTTTTGTTTCGCTGAGCTTTAATTGTTACTCAATCATAATATATCAACGTCTAAACAAATCATGACAAAAATGTTCTATATAAGTACACAGTTTTCGCAAATAGCCGAGAAAGAAGCCGAATACTTGAAGAGTTTCCGTACGGGGTCATGTGAGCGAAGCGAAGTAAATAAAATATAGAAACACGTTTTTAACACTAAACATATATTTTAACTATCTTTTATTTGTTATGGTCTATTCCCAGCAGTGGATTTGCAAAATACTCACTAGTGAAAATGTATTAATAAGCCTAAACATGCCGGGATAATGTTGCGAATTGTTGGAATTCCTATGATCACCTTCCAGTCCCATAATGAGAACAGCTCCATATCTTAATAACTTTCATTTTTCATCCGTTTTACACATGCATGTGACATTTTAAACGTAATCGGTAGCTGACGAGTGAATAAAAGCTTGTAATTGTTTGCATTTTTTTTAGAATTACATTCGAAATACGTAAATATGAATACTTTTTCATTAAGAATTATGTATATATAAAAGGTTAAAATAGGTGCCCTGATAAATGTAAGGCATAATATTTAAAATGTTACAATATTCCGTCAATACAAGAACCCGAGCAATTGAAATTATTAGCCAAAAAGCTTTCCTTTTTCCGGATTAAAAATAGACGAGTCAAAACTAATTTTAAAGAAATTTTTCAGAATCCTTAATAAGGAAACTTTTTGTTCTTGGGGACAAAATTAATTGTTAGGGAAAATGCTTCAAACAGCCAAACTTGAGAAAATGTTATTCACACAAACCATGGCTAAATTAACAAAGAGTACTGTTATTATTTAAAAAAAGGAGTTTTAAAGACAAGTTTTTATCGGCCATATTGAATTAAGGAGAACCTCTTTGTATTTTTATTTTAATTCTGCCAACAAAACTTTTCATATATGCACTATCTTCATGCTACATATTTTTTTATGTGATAGAAATCAAACAAGAAAAATTTTAACTAAATAGAAAGTGACCTTTACTACCAGTGAATAATTGCTACACCTGAGGTCTTACCCGATTCGGTTTTTTGAGGAACATACGTAAGTTTTATAGAATGAATAATCTGTGCCTCTGTGGTCTAGCGGACCAAGTGTTGGACTTGACTTCATGAGCTCCCGGGTTCGAATTCCGTGTCGGACAACAGAAAGAAAATGTGGTATTTCCAATTTTCTATTAACTAAATATAACTAATAAACTAAAAAAATTTGTTGCTCGGGATTCGATATGAGCCCGTTTGGCGATAGGCTTGCCACCTATCACATTGTGGGACTTACCGTATTAGACTGATAGTGGGTAGGCACGCACGACCAGCCGAAGACTGGTTGTGCCTCTGCCAACAACTTCGGGGATATGGGTGTGAAAATATATATACTTACTTAATAATCTCTGCGTGTCATCTCTTTTCTTAAAAGTCCTCAAATCATATTAATGATGTCCATAAAAAACCGACTCTTGATTTTACAATGGTGGGATGCAAGACAGAAAACGTCTACGAAATCGCATAGTTGAGGCTTAGAGTTCTGGCGCAAGGTTAGCATATAGAACTTATCATCAGACATTAGTACACATTACAGTACATGAGGAGCTATGTAGAACATAGCTCCTGAACTTCCCATTATAAATGCTGTTGAAAATTTTCATAGTATAGTAAAGTATCTTAACTATTAATCTTATTAACTAATTACCAAGCTCATTACAAATAGTTGGGTTGTCGATGAATCAACCTGCCCTTCCTTAGATGCCATCAAAGGGTTTGTGTTTTGGAAGGCGTAGCCCTAGTAAAGGCTACTCTTAATCTGTTTGAGGTCATGTTTTTGACTTCTGAAGCTAGAGACTTTATGGTGGACTTAAGCACACAATGTTTTTTAATTAATTAATTAAATATGCGCCTAGTAATTAAATGTTTTGAGATTTTATTATGTGTTAAATGACATAGATAATTTTATGACTAATAATGTTTTGTTTAAAAGTTTGACAAGTTAATGACAATGAAATTTTGGTATTTTTTACTTTAAGGCAAATTTACAATGTACAGATATATTTTTTTGTGTTGGTAATTTTGTTTTTAAACCTGTATCTTTTGCATTAATGTTTTCATTATTTTTTTCATTTTAATTTATTTTAAGAAAATAAATCATTAATAGTGGTAACCGTGTCGAGAAAAGTGGTATTATTAACATTATGTTTTAAGATTATTAATTATTAAGCTATTTAGTAATAGTAAAATAATGTGATTATGTTATTGAAAACTAAAATTATTGACGTTCAAAAAATGTATGCTACTATACTTACTTTGAAAAAATAAAACATTAAAACATTAATTACATTTAATTATAATATTTTATTTTTGCCTTCACATCCGTATGACCCATGAAATTAGACATCATTCAAAACATCAACGCGAATAATTTCAATACTGCCTTCGACTATCACAAACATGTAAATACGACAAAGTGTATATTTTTTATATTAACACGCCAGCATGTTTCTTTTAAGACTGTATTTAGACAACATTCAGTTGAACTCAATAGGATATAATAATCGTATTTTTATTTTTTATTTTTTTAGCACTTACCCTGTGCGTGGGATAAATTTCTATAATTTTTTTATAAATTTTAACTTTCTTTAAAAATTTATAGAAAGGATATAATAATAATAATAGCTTTATTCATTCCATACACCAATCATAATTGAATATAAATCATTTCACATTCATAATTACTTGAATTAGCATGCATTTAAATAATTTTTATAATTTTTTTGTTCTATATAAATCACATAATACTATCATCGAAATATATAATATAATAATATTTAAGTGTTCTAGTTGCCGTGTATGGACCCCTCTCGGGTAAAAGCCTCCTCCAAAGATTGCCAAATCTTTCTCAATCCAATTGTCGCCTGCGATTGCTTTTATGTCGTCTTGCCACCTGGTGCATGGTCGACCTCTGCCTCTTGTTCCTTTGGGTCCTTTCCATTGTGTTACAGCTAATGTCCATCTCCCGTCGGTGTATCTTGCTACATGGCCAGCCCATTTCCACTTTAGTTTTTGAGCAAAGTGTAGCGCGTCGGTCACCTTAGTTTTTTTGCGAATTTCAGTAGCCTTTACTTTGTCTCTTAAGGTAAATCCTAGACAGATTCTCTCCATTGCTCTTTGTGTGGTTTTGATTTTAATCTTTGCTCCCAAAAAATCTCAGCTCCCAATGAAATTAAAGAAGATAGTTTTTAGACTCGGCAATGCTACCGTGTCTAACCTACGTCTGCCAAACATGGTCCTTAGATAAAAAAAAAATAGGATATATCAGCCAACTAATTCGTAACTTTAGAAAAATAATTGATCCACTTTATTTTAAAATCCGCTCATCTAATTTGAATTGATAATTATGCCAACGATACGGCCCCTTTTGAATTCCATCGTTTTGAACATATAGCAATGGCATTTTGCATTAATTATAATTCAAACATACGCTGAATTAAAATAGTGTCCTACGCTACCAACGCTAAATTTAAGTTGTGCTTAATTATTAGACTTAATTATAAAAGCTTGTAAATAGAACATACTGCATATTGTGGAAACGGTGCGTTGCGAACCTGAGGCCGGGATATTAGGCTTCGAGAAAAAGTAAGTCCCCCGGCTACCTAATACTCTGAACCTGAACACGTCAATGGCAAGCAATGACGTTATGGCGGCTAGAATAGGCAAGTCGGTGGTACCAATC